>JAHZMX010002829.1:0-22144 GCA_027743895.1 Seira musarum
CCGTATCCGTATCTCATGTCATGACATGTCATGAAACATGAAATTGATGAATTAACAGAGAAAATGTTTTTAGAAAGGGTGCTACATAACAAGGAATTGGCTGACTTCTCTAAATATCTAAATTTTAGTAAAAAATTGGCAAACTTTAGTTCAAGGTCTAGACTCTAAAAATGAGATGCCAATAATAGCATTCACTACTTTGTCTACTTTAAGAAAGTTTAAACCAAAAAGCTGATTGCAAATGAATCAATATAAAACCCAGAGCTTTATTATATCCAAAAAATTAGCCCTCCCGAAGAGTATTATCGGAACACTTAAAATTTAGAAAAATACCTATACAACATACATAATACAGATATCGAATCAAAAAGGAGTAATTTCCAATTTAAACCTTACAAGTCTAAACACTTCATATTATTCACGAAATACAAAATCATATCCAAAGCTTGTAAGTATGTTATCTATTATTGGAGATCCTGCTATGTACAAAATTGTGTGACAAAACCGTTAAATCTCTATATACTATTAACAGTCGAGTTAAATGTATCCATAACCTGATTCTGATAGAAATACGTAGTAGGTAGGTATACATTTTTTTGCGCAGCTCTAAATGGTATTGTGTTTGGCTATTAGTTAGGATTTATCATTTCATGATGATTATACAGATGTCAATGAGATATGAATGGTACGTCGTAAAATTAACAAACGAAATTACCTATTACCTACCTACATTCAATTCCATATCCGAAACAAATATCAGCAAGACTTATCAGGATTTTTTGAGAAAGGATTATATGACGATTATTGTGAGGGAATTTATACAACCAGTATTTTTCCTGTTTAAAATTTTTAATCTTGGAATTCAAAAAAAAAACAAAGGGTTCATCTTCGGTGAAAGCAAGTGTACATAAACTAGAATGCGCCGACAAACTAATAACCATAGCTTTTTAAGCATTCATTTCAAAGTCTGAATTACGTAAGCCATTCAGGGAAAGCAACAGTGGATAAATACATAAAAAAATATGGACATGGAACGTTTTTGCTTTTACTATGATTTCTTTATTAATTGAAAGGGCAATTGGCAATCAGAGAAAATAAAATATCCGAATGTGTTCCCGTCAATCACAAAACTTTATACGTGAGTGTATGGTTAATATTTTTAAAATCTATTCTAAACTATTCAAACGACAGTCTAGCCTATTTCAAAAGCTTCATTTCAATCAAGGAGGTATTTATATTTTGCTAAAATTATTATACAATATATTAGCTATTTGCTAATTGAAATCAAAATTCAGTGACAAATTTGCGAAACCACAGCTTTCATTGGACTGATAATCAAACATCATCTTTTTTGGTTGTATTGTCGTATTGATAATTTTCAACACACAAACAAGCAAAAACGACAAGCATTTTACCCGAGAACGAAAGTAATAGTTAAGAAACATGTACGGACGTATGCTATTTTTAAAAAAACATTATGCATTTCAAAGAGACCAGATCAGGCACACAGATTGACAGCAAATATAAAAAATGAATGTAATATTGTAGCTGGCACTTGCACTGTAAAGTAATCGATATTCAAATATTGGATTTATAAGGAATGTGTCAAATTGGCAAAGAGCACCGATTGTATCAAACATAGTGTATTTTCACACCGAACTGCTTTCACTTTCTCACAACCCTTTTGTAATTAGGTAGGATCCTTTGCTTTTATTGTACACCTAACTTCCTTGTATCTCTTTGTAGTCACACCTATTTCACTTAACACCCCTGATCTGAAATTATTAAATATAGTAATGTTTAACCATATTTGTAAATAATGTTATGCCCAAGTAATCAACTAAAATTAATAAGAAATTGACCACTCGATGTGTAGTACATTTAGAAATAATTTAATTCAGAGTTTGGTTGTATGTTAAATGCATCTAAAAGGAATAAGTCTTGGTGGTATATCGAAAGGAAGTGAATTTATATCCGTTTCTATTCTAGTCTTCCCCAGTAACCCGAATAGCAATGCGTACTAATGTAAATGTGTAGTTTTACATTGTTCTGTTCATAGCCGCTTTTACCGCTTTCAATGTACCTGTCCTTTGGGAATGATGATTAGAAATGATAATTATAGTTGTTAGATCTCCACGTGCATCGTGTACTCGACCTGCCTCTGTTGCTACTGCGACCTGTGACATTCTCATATTTTTAACACGCCTGTTACCTATGTAGGTAACTTAATTACATGATCGTCTAATGTGATGATAGTTCTCCCCCTGATTACTCAAATTGTCTTTTCCACATACTCAGTAGAACATAGTGTTTTAGGAACCTCCAAAGTTCTTTGTACCCTTTTAAATTGGCTTGCTTTTAGAAATCCAAAAAAAATCACGAATCCTCACACGTGAACAAAACGAACACGTTTTAGACTGAAATTGCAATTTAAAAAATCATACATGAATACTTGTTCCATTTCACACTATTAGTAAAACTCCAAATTAGTTTGCTGTTTTGAGTCAGAATAACTTGAGGAACAGTGTTATGCGTAGAATTTGCTGTGTTTCTTTCATTTCATTGTCACTCTTTCTGACTTGTATGAGTGATCATGTATTTTTTGCATGCAGCTAATTTCATGTGAGAGGATAACCCTCACGTAAGACGCTCTGAGGTAAGGAAAAATGTAAAACAGGAGTACAAGAAGCAGCGACAGGAGCAGATCATGCGACACACGTCTTACTAATAATAATTTCATTCATTGCTAAATTTTGAAAACGTTCGGCCCACCTTTTCCTGTTGGAAATGAAGTAATACTAAATTATTAAATTTTATTGATATTCGGGTTACAGGTAAAAAGATGAAGCATAATATATAACATTTCACTGCATTCGTTATACCATTCCAACGGTTGATTCCAATATGCTAAGAGGTCAAAGATACTGAGTACTATTATCTAAAAAATAATAAATAATTATTCAGATAATTCAATATAATTCTAACATTAGTGGACTTTATCTATGCTAAGGTTTAAAACAAGTCCTTATCACACACAGCCTGTCAACAAGCAGTCTCCAGAGTTAGGAATGTTACATATTCTAAGTATTATACGAATTCAAAATAATAACATTTATGAACAGTCTAAAAAGTTTTACCGAAGCTGCCAGACAAAACGAACGAAAGGTATGTGTTATATCTGTTAACTTAATTAGCATGCAAGCAATGGTTCATTCCATAATTTTGTCGTACGTATATATGTATTAGTTGATTAAGGAGGACGAAACGTTATCCCAAAAGAAGGTATTCAGCTTTCCGGCATGATCTCATAAAACTAGTTAGAACTGCTTATGAAAGCTTTTCTTTAAGATAAAAAGCAGACATTTAAATGATAAAACCTTTTCCGTTACTCTTTCGTTTTTGCTTCTTTCTTAGCTTCCGCGATTATATAAGAATAATATATTTTCCCGACAAACATTTATTTTCATACCTTACATTTGACTCGCAGATTTTATTTTCGGACATTTTTTGTTTTCCTTTTTTATTTAATTTTTATTTGAACGTTTTTAGTTTCACTTTTTGGCGGAGGAGGGGGTAGTAGTGGGAGTGATCATTCTGAGAAGCACGCTGACACTCCCGCTGCTGAACACGCTGCGGCGACCAATGATGCTGCCCAAGGGGGTTGAAAAAAACAACTTCAAATTGGACTTTTTTCATTCATCTGACCAAGCTTGAAAATGGATCCACCCTTCAAAATCGTTAGCATTATTATTCGTTTGATTTATTTCCTTGCTGCTGAAAATTAAATTTTAGTTGCGATTCAATATATATTTAAGTATTTCGAAAATTGTTAAAGAAAAGTCCCTGTAATGACATATTTTACGCCTGTATTTCGTCGACCCTCAAACGTAGTATTCCATAATCATTGGTTAAGTTAATTACCTAAATTTTATTGAAGCGAACCTATAAATGCCTAGTAGTTGTAGATGATCCTTTGGAGATTGAAGAATTCTGCGGATGAGTAAGTTTTTAATTTGATTGATTGTAGCACTTATATCGTCAAACATTAAATTTTCGTATTCCAGTATTGTCCGAAATGTAATGAGGACTATACAATTAAGTTATGCTATAATATTGTACCAGTGTAATAAAATAAGAATTAAATTGTGTATGTCGTAGTAAGTTGAATTCCAGTTAAATTTGCGCATGTTATAATACTATTCTATTGAAATAGAACGGCATGAGGCTGCTTTTTCTTAGACGAATGATTTTTTTCTGACTTTGTACATACAAAAATGCAGGCTTTATCATAGTTGATGGATTGATTGATTACTTATGCTTTTTTGTCCGTTAGTATTTCACAACATAGCGTAAATATAAATATTTAAATTGCGACTTTTATGGTATGTATTTGCATTAATCAAAAGTTGATTGGTGCATTAATATAATTGTAAAATCTAAATGTTATTTGTGATATTAAAAATAGATATTTCCCTGTATTCAGTTTGTTTTGTCCTGTACTATATTTTTTATCTGCCGTTGCATGATATACCTCACAGTCAATGTCAATGCATTATTGTAATTATAAAATCCAGAGATTAATTATTGGCTGACACTGTGCAATGGTAGTTTTACTAGCCATGTTTGAAAAAATAGCTTCAATTTCAATTTTATTTGCATGCGTGATGTAGCACACACAGGGTTTGTCAAATAAAATATCGCCTTGAAGATTTCAGTCCAGCCAGGATGAACATTTTAATATTTATAATGTGCAGAGATCAAAGTGCAATGTAAAAAGTAACTTTCACCATAACGTATGCATATATGGGGGTAATGTAAGACAAAACCTAAAGTAAAATGCCTTTTCTCGGACCATTCAGTTTCATTCCTGAAGTGATTTGAAATCAAGTTTATTTTGCTACCTACTTCAGCCTATAATTTGTTTGCCTTATAAAATTTAGATTCAATAATTTTAGAAAACATTTACACAATTCGTAAATAGGTATGTTAAGATTATGACTATGACATTACTACACTTTGACAACAACAACTGTGTGTTCGGCGATAATACATTTACTTCTACTAAAAGTGCGTACCATAAAAATTACGTTATTGACTTACAGCACATTTTTGCGTTAAAGTATGTATGTAATTGTGATTGTGATCACAATTACATCTAACAGAAGAATCAGGTGGATCATAGGGTTTTATACCGTACATTTGCAAATGCATGTAATCTGCCAAAATATTTCCATCTAAAAAAAATTATCTTCCAGTTAATGTACATAGCGCTCAAAATAAATCGCCTAGTCACTCAAAGGCGCCGCCTCGCTATTACTTAACTAATTGTAAGATTTCAAGGCATAGACATAGACATGCATGCGGTACAACATAATCAGTACTTACTAAAACTGTAATGAAGCGAATTTTTTTGTTTCAAAAATGAATTATTTCATCGTACTTATCGATCTTTTACAATTTAGACATTTTAAAAAGAAATTTTATTTGAGTTTTGATTTAAAGAAAGTATTTAGTAAATTATCATCGGAGAAAAGGTTTGGCATTAATTTTTTTTAAAATTTCATGTCAACATAGGTACCCTATAAATAGCAGAAAAAATGAGACAAAAGATTCACATTATACTCCGGAATGAAAATGAATTTCGTTTTCATCATCCCATTCTATAAGCTAATTGAATAACTGAATTCAAGAAATCAGTTAATCTTTATTCTCTTTTTGTTTACTTACCAATGATTTTGAACAGTTGAATGTTACAATTTATTGAAGAAACTAATAGTAAGTGTAGGATACATACAAAAAGTACGTACGTACTGCGATAATATGCATGAAGCTAATGTAAGTCGCAAAATAGAACCTTCAATAATTTTATGTATTATAACAAAATAACATGACTCGAAGATTTAAACTGCTCGCTACGAAAATGTTCTGGTTTTAGTGTGAAGTATATACTACAAAGAAGAAATAAATTAAATGTAACTTAATGTCACTGAAAGATGAATACATAATAACAATAGAAGAGGATGACACCGACAATGACAGTATCATGTAGGTCGAGTATGAGTATGAATTACAATGTGCGGGGGAAAATGATACTGTAATGTGGTGACTGTCTGTAGGAATTTGAGAATATACAATAAAGTTGTATGTATGTCCACCCTATAAAAATAACGGTTTCTTCTATTCATACTTATTCCTGTTTCACGCAACGGCAAAGTCATTATTTATTCGTAACAAAACGTGATCAATCAATAAACTCAGAATTGGTAAGTGAGCTATCCAAAAATATTTAGGAAACCCGACCGACCAACCAGCCCATAGGATGATCATGAGAAATGGTCTGTAAATGATGCAATAGCAAGATATCACAGCACATTTTAAAATGCAACGAAAAGCCGAAGAAGGTCTGCGTGGGCGCATATCAATGCTGTGGATTTCTTCATACTTCCTTACTTTTTATGGCTGTGCCAAACGTTATGAGATAATGATCACAACTAAATAAGTCTTTCGTCAGGAGACATCATTGAAAATGAAAATAAGATGCTGAATTATTCTTCAAGTAATTATTTCAATTAGCACCTCTCTACTTCTTCGTCTTTTGTTCTCTATTCGAAATGCTCAACAGAAGTTGGATTTTACACGAATGAAATGAAAAGCTTTTTTTTCTTGCTTTATTACACGGAAATTCCATAAAAAAAACTCCATACTCATTGGCTTTGTCGACCACACTTTTAATACTCGTATTTCATATTCCATTCTTTGTATGATCTATCGTATGCCGTCAATTTTAATAGCAAAAGGTAACGTATAAATCTACTTAAGATTTATGGTTTATAGGTATGCATATTATAAAAAGATGTTATTCTTATTCTCATTATTTCAAACTTTTATAAATAGACTTGATCAGTTGCTGGTGTTGGTGGCTTGAGTTAATGTGATGGTGGTGGTGCGTAGCAAAAAAAAATATTATGGACGATATGATATGATGTAGAAGGTAAGATGTCGTGATGATGATCTGTTGATATTTTTCTTATGTTTAAATAGTTGCCTTCGGCCGGCCTACACCACCTTCGTCCTTTTTGACAATGATTGTTGTTACGTCGAAAATATTTGCGACACTCTTTTGATCGTCAACAAACTAGAAACTAATGTTTGAACTCATATATGGAAATCAAACCATAAGTGGCAACTGTTCCCATTCACTTTTACTATCTGCAGCAAACAGCAATCCCAGCGACGAGCTCCAAACTAACTTGCCCAACGAGTTCAATTCACATCTCATCTCACCTATTTTGCACGCGAGAAGTAATAATCATAATGCATACACAATGCATCTCAGCTTCAGAAAATGCTCTTCAAACTTCAAAAGAGCATCATCGAACTAGGCAAATGTGAAGTCATTGCATTATTTTCTTCATGGTATTCGTAGTAGCACATTTATTTCCTTGAGTGACCATGTAGCAAAAAAAGTATGCATCCAATGTATCAATATCTTTTTTGGAGTTTTTGCATTTAAATGTTGATGCAGTTTGGTAAGGTAAGAGAAAAAACGATTGCCTAACCATCATTCCAATAGGTTTTTTAAATCCAAACTAGGCCTACGGGACTTGATCATCATAGCAAAGCAGTCTCCTTCAGATGTGCAGTGCATATTATATCTTCGTGTGATTTTCACATAGTGTATTTACTAGTCAATTAGTACTCAAAGGTTAATACAATTTGTAGTTACATTTTCAAACTGGTGAGCTATGTTTTAACGGAAAGTGAATTCTGTGTAGGGCTACAGTTACAGTTTAATCATGGCTATTTTAAATCCTTGCTGTTGTATTACGCTAAGATCGGGAGCGAAAGTTGTAGCTATTGTTGACCTTGTAAGTTAATTTGCATGGACTTTTTTTGATGCAATTGATTTTGAAAGTGTAAAGACAAGTGAGATTTTTATGGGTTTCAGATCGTGGCACTCATCCTCCTAATAATTTTCATTTCGGATTTAACCTTCAACATCTCAGAAAACGGTAAACGTGATGTACAAGTTCAAGCTATGAAATTACAAGCAACAACACAACCACCTTCTGAACCCATTTTCATAACTGCTTCCAATGACGATCAAGAATCAAGTTGTGAAGATGATTATATTTCTTCAGATACTAACAACATGTCTAACATTAAACCATTAATGAGTAGGTCATTCAAATGCCCATGGTATTGCTAATCATGAGCTGTTTCATATAACCCCCATTTTCATTCTTTCTTATTTCCGTGCCTGGAATGGACAGGTGTGGCCAGTGTGACAAATTCACCGTACGTGACCAGTGGAGTCTGGACCATTCTAACAGTGTTTTTAGCTACCAACGTTGGAATTTCCGCTTTGCTGTACACAGGATCCAAAAACGTACGAACAAATCAAATGCTCCATGGTTTGTCAATTGACAATTTTGAATTTGTGAAATAATATTTTATGATTTTTTTAAATCTGGGAGCAGTACAGCATCAGGAGATGTAAATGGTGGTTCTATATCCAGACTGTAATAACGGCAGTGTCTTTAGTCGTGCTAATTTTGATCATCTGCTTCCAAGTTTCCTTCTCACTCGTTGTTCTAGACATAATCCACCTGCTATATAGATTCTATACCTTGTGGGTTGTGTATCTTTTTATTGCGGAACTCACATTTTTGGAAACAATGTGTAGCTTGAATAAGAAAGGTGGATCATCCGGAGGAGTCATGTATCCTTATCCAGGTCCATTGTACCAGAGCAATGTATCTTCATCTTCACCCGCGCAAACCTCGTATAGTAACGGTTTCACCTACATCCAGAATCCATATCAGCATCAGACACATCATCATCCCCAATACATGGATACCGGAAATGGCATTACATCACAAGAATCACCTGCCCATTTCCACTACACCTCTTCAGACGACGGTTTTCCTGTAAACGGTGGCGTGGGAGGAATTGATAATCCCACGTACCTTCATTAATTCAAAGTTCAATATATTACACATAGTTTTACATTATTGCAACCTCAACTAACCTCGAAAGAAACGCCTTCTTTGGGAAATCTTTTAACCATGATGATAATTCCATTGACCAATATTAGTTTAAATTATTAGTCTGTCAGGTATTAACAGTGTATACTTTAGAAAGCAGTATTTGATGTCGATGTGTATGCAAATGTGCTTCTTGGTCTCATGCCACATTTTGTGGAATTTGTTCATGCGAGACATGCAGAATAGGTCGTATGTATTACTAAATAAAAATCGATATACCGTAAAGGCTGTTACCCTGTCATAAATCAACCTTTGAATTCAGTTCACATCCCCATCAAATTAGGTCCATTAAAATGCTGCCTCATTCCAAGATTATTGTTCCACCGCCACCACCAACTAACCACGAAACGAAAGAGGAAATGTTCATTACATATTTTGTTTCTGAACTTACCTGGTTTTGTTTGGCTAAAAGTCTAGCCTGGGTGGAGTTCTTTTACTTTGCATGATTCCTTTCTCCTGGAACTTGGCTTTTCCTGTAATTGCAGCTTCATTGGATCTTTTTTTTCGTTGTAAGCGCTCGCGTGAATCAAATGAACTCCTGTAAACACGCAAAGGACATGTCGTGGTAGAGGTGATCGGATACACTAGACCTTAGTTGATGTAATGTAGGTATAATCTTTCCAAAAAATGATATGTCTGACCATCATCGTCATATAATCATCACCTTTTTCATGCAATGCATCACCACACGAACATAGAAAGTTGGAGAAATGCTTTAGTGAAAGCATGCTTCAGTACAATCATCATCTCATCTCACTTCCATGATAAATGTGTTCCAATTTTCCTGACAAGCTATCGTTTTCCATCAAAACCCGCTGCTACTATTGTATATGTTTAAAAGAATCATCAATTTTATCCATCATTGTAGGCCAGCATCAGCATCCACTTCCATTCCATGCGATGCCACAAGAATTATGCACATACTCTATTTCCATAATACGCCTTTTGTGAAGCCTTTACAGTGAAGAGCATTTTTATGGCAGGGAAAAAGCTTTTAGCAGATCTTGTTGAAAGATTGCGATTTTTATTAGGAAAAAATTATACTCCATTTTTATATTTTTACATAGTAGATGGCCAAGTGACCGAAAAAAAGGTTTGATGACGTGATGCACTTTTTTTCCTTCCATTTCCATCCCTACCTTGACTTTATGGCCACCATCATCATCATCACCATCATCGCGCTCATAAATCCAGATTCCATCCAGTTGCTCATTCGAAACTGATAACAGTTGTTCACAGCTCTGTTCCAGGGTGAAGCCAATATGTAAACAATATTACAAAGTGGAAACCTGTGTACCCTTAATCTCCCACACCTTATGGTACATATTATCATTCTTCTTTCGAAAATCTCAAACCTTTTAGTTCATGCCTGGCCAAATATTGGGCATTAAACGAGGAGTGGTCTTTCCCTCACTTATTCTTTCACCTCCGCTTTGGCCAATAAATCAAGTCAATGACATTCGATGTGGTGCTACTACTGTGCTAATAAAATTAATACAATCCTGAATGGAGGAGTATATTGACACTAATTGCTCTTAACGTCCGGTGTGGAAAGACAAGGTGGAAATAATTTTGGAGATTGGAAAACCTTTCATCACCATAACTGGAGACGCCTATATCCGAATCTTTATATTATCATGTTTGACAAGGAATGTGCCAATAGCACAAGCCCGGTAAGTTCCTCTTCAATTCCCATCTTATCCGTGTCAAATGACTTTTTTGTCAGTTGAATGTTACTGGGCTAGAGATGAGAAGGTGAATTCGAAGGTCTTGAGAATGTTTACTTTTTTTACGCACTCAGGGGGTTTCACAAAATAAAAACGAAGTTTAATAAATCGAAATAGATTCTTCTCTGTGTTTAGTAGCATGATAGATAAAGATAGTGTAATGCAAAACAGCGAAAGTAGCCACCCTGAACAGGGTAGTGGGGTAAGCTGAGAAAATCAGCCAGGCTATTTTACTTTCTCCAGATAGTTAAAATCTTAAAGTTTGTGTTCGTCATGTAAATTATTTTAAAAAATATCTTGACTATTTTATACTAGGGCTGTTTTCTAGAGGCTGGTTTAAAACTTGGTGACATTGAGCCCAATGAGTGGCTTGAAGAGACTGTTTGGTATGGGATGCGAATGTGGCATGTCATCTTTCTCTCAATCGGCACTGCCCTTAGTTTTGGTAAGTGATTGTGATTGCTTTTATTACTTTTGCATAATATGCGTAATAATGTAACTTAAAAAAACATATTTTGCTTAGTTATACTGCTATGCTGCTGTTTCAAGTTTCGCATTCCTCGAACAAAGCAAGAAATCGAGGGGGATTACATTCGTCGAAAAATTATGCGAAAGTTTCGAAAGCGTCTCAAGGCAATTCAAAATCAGGAATTGGATGAAATGGATTTAAAAAAAGGTAAATGATTTTATATGAAGTTTATGCAAACTATGCAATTAATAACTATTTCATTTTGTAGCACTTGACAAGATTAGGACAGAGCTTAAATCAGATACGGAAAGTCTTCAGCAATCTGACGTGCTGTCAGGCACCACCTTGTCATCAGCGGGGATTGGTAATCAAGCGGTTGGCTCAACATACCGCCGAGCGTCCCAGATCCAAATAGGTCTAAAATGATTTATCAAGCGAATGTATTGTCGAAATGAGATGTTAATTTTTTCATCTTTTTCGTAGACATTTCACTGGAAGATTTACGAATCCAATCTTTAGGGTTGGGAGCACGAATAGCTTTAGCATTTACGCGCTTTTTCGGTCGATCAAAGAAGCCCTCTTCTCAAGAGGAAAATGGAACTGGAAGTGGAGCACCAGAAGTGGGCGGTGATACACCAACAGCAGCATTACTCCCCAAACAGAGTGACAAAATTGATCACACTGCTTCGTCCTCAGACAAGAAAACTAAAGAAAATAATAAAAAAGGAGAACAATCATCCTCGCTCGAAGATCCAAATAAAAAGAACACTAAATCTAAAGACAAAACAAAAGAAAAGTCGAAAGAAGAGAAAGTATCAGCAGAAACGACGACTCGCGTGACAATGGAAAAGGAAACTCAAAAGAAAGAAAAGAAGACGATCAAAGGAAATAAAGAAAAAAGTGCTACTGAAACGAGCAAAGAATCTTCTTCAAAGCCATCAGCCAAAGATCGTGAGAACAGTAAATCGTCAACGGAGAAGACAAAAGGAGAATCTCAAAAGAGCAGTGGCCCTTCAACAAAACCACCTACGGATTCCAAAAAGTAAAGAAAAATGGAGAACCTCACGGAGGCAACAATCCTCTTTTCAAATATTTTCATAAACTGTTCTGGTTATTTGTCATTTTTATTTCGGTTTCCATCTCCTGAATCTTTTCTTCGTGGAATTCATTAAAGTATTTCTTATACAATCATTATGCAGAGTAATAATTATATAATAATGTTATTTAATTAATTGTAATTATAACGTTAATTATGAATGTCTCCATTCACATGATCTTTACATGAATCGTTATTTTTTTCTTTTTTTTTTTGGTTAAAATTGTATTGTTGATTTCATCAAAGAGTATAAGTACCATTATCATCGTCGTATTAATATGCACCGTAGCAAATATAATTATAAATGTAATATGATTATATATATATCATAATAATGTAGTAATTATAGTACTCAGAAAGTAATTTTACAATCATAACAATGAAATTATAGGATGATAATCACTTAAAATCCTTAATTATCATGTTTTTTTATCCGTAAGCCTATTACATATAATGTTTCATATATATTTTCCTTGTTACAGTGATAAATATGGTACTGGTAATTGTAATAGTTTTTAATTTGAATTTTGATTTATTAGTTATTGTTGCTGCTCATTTTTCTTCCCGAGTTTTTTATTACTTTTTTATTACCGTAAACAATCTTTTTTTAAAAAATAATGTTGACGCATGAAACGTGTGTGTAGTATTGAAAATAACATGTTTTATTCATACAAATTTATTGTTGTAGGGCAAATTAATTAAATAACAAAAAATCCACAACTTTCTGTTTTCTCCTTTGTCACTTTTATTCTTCATTTTCCCATCACCAGACCAGAAATAGAAATTATGAGAATAAGGTTTAGTTGTTGGATACGCTCCTGAAAAAAAAATCATCATCATCGCTGCTTTCTAGTTTACAAATATTGCCTTCAGTTTTAAAAACTCTAGGTAATTGAATTGAATCTAGCAGATCACTCAGAAATTTCTCGCTTGCACTTTGTTACCTTATTTACGACGAGTAGTACTATTATGTAAGATACAACATGCACGATATATTCAGAGTGCGCTGTAAGGAATCTGAATCCAAAACCCAGCGTATGTGTGTGTATATGATGGCTCATGTTTCTTTTGTAGCAGTAAAAGACGATAATCCAATACGTATTTTATTTACATGATTTTTTATTGTTACATGTTACAATCTTTATGTTAGCCCCGTTTGTAAATAAAAACTTGCAGCGAAATAAAATAAATGTTTCTAATAAGAATTTATGATATTCAACCAAATATTTTCCAGCAAAAACAACTGATTTCAATTTTAATGCAAATCCTACAATTGATAGGAAACATAAATGATTTATTCTGCACAATCTCTGTTTGACCCTATTAATTCACTTTACCTACTTCTAGTCTGTTTTCTACGCATCTAAAAAATTTAGGTTTGCTGTTATTCACAATATACACTACAGAGATAAATTTTGCTTAAATATTTTCAATGTAATTTCATTCATTTCTCTTTGTCCTTCAGATTCATAATAGCACCAATAAATGATAGTCGTACTTGGATATATCATGGTTTAAAGATCTGCTTTCACTTTGGAGTTCTGTCTGTGTGTAGATAGATGTGTGTGAGCTATTGCATATTTTTATTACATGTCGTGTGAGGAAAGAGAACTCAAGAGAAAATGAAGCTAAAAATCATCAAAGAAAATCTACTAACCATATAAGTATATCCACTCATTCCACTATTAACGATAGTTCAAATATATTCGCTCGAATTCCGTTCCATTCAGCAAAGTAACTGTTCATAAGAATTCCTAAGCCCTCCAAACGTTTTTTCGATGATTTTCATGGAAGCATCTTTTATATTTTAGTTTGACCCGAACAGCTATGTATAAACGTACGTCTTAAAGTCTCATTGATTCGGGATAGGTTGGGGTCTCATTATCGAAAGAAAACAATGGAATAAATTGTTTCAATCAATCGGTCATATATTTAAGAATTATTTAAAAAATTAATTATTATATTGTGTTTATTAATGCGATTTCATTCCGACTTTTCTTGTTGATTTTTTTTTAAATTTTGCACATTCCGTGAGTCTGATATAAAATTAGGGATTCCCTGCGTTTACCAATAATGTAGCTTATTATGGCGTTAAGTGTGACACGTAGTAGTGGTGGTGAGTGTTAATAGTGTGTGGTGCTTCGGTGAAACTTAATTAGCCTCCACCACCACCTATTATTATTGGCTTCTTTTTGTTTGCACTCAACTATAATAACCGGCTTTAGTGACGGCAGAGTTATAACAGCAAGTACCAAAATCGTTTTTTTTTTCTTCAATTTTTAGGGTCATTTACTTCAAGTTCTTTTACGTAGGGCACCGAGATAATAAAAACTACTATTGTTTGTGTAATAATAATAATAATATGTAGCGTTAATTCATAATTATGGTAAATAACATTAATTAAACTGCTTCTCTTAATTGTAGTACAGTACAAGAAAAGTGTATCAAGTATGCACGTCATATTATTTTAATCGTAATTACATTATTTTATACGTCTTAAAAGTAATAAGGAAGTTAGTCTCACTATCATTTTCTCATTTGATGATCATGTCTCCGTTTTGTTCAGAGATGCGAGTTATTTTTTTGTCAAAATGGATCAACGAGACAGGGGAATATAGAAGGGATGATGAGGGATGTTATCAAACTTAATTGTTCCATAACTAAAATTGATTTTCTTTTCCTCATCAAAGTGTAAGGAGAGGAGCATAAAAATTATTTGTATTAAGGCTTCACCACCATTGCAACCAAGATGTCTTTTCAGTTTCTTTATATATTTTTTCCATTGAATCCTATTAATAAATATGTTTTTTGATACTTTCAGCGGTTCGTTGATGCATTCTTCACAAACTCCAATGAACACTCATGATAACATGATCAAGAAATTAAATTGTTTTTTTCTTGTTCTTATTATTATCACCTGTTATTATTTCTTGACATACATAATTTTTTTTGATAATGCAAAATTTGCTGCGGATGTGCAGAGTCTATTGTTATTCTGTATATTTGTAGAAAAAATTTCGTTTTCGTTTTTAAGGTTCAAAATGAAATGATTTCAGTTTCTGTTCGCTAATCTTGGAAAAGTTTTTAAAGGGATTTCAAAGTACATATTACTTCAGAAATGATATCTTCATAATCCAATAAAAATTTATAGTTTTTTCTCATTACATTGCATGATTGACGATTATGTATCGCAATCACCTTATCTGTCTGTACTTTTGCATGGAATGTCATTAATAATTTTGGAGAGACGGGCGACCGCACACGCTGTTCGAATATTGTTTTTGTAGTTGGAGGGTTAGGGTTGTAGGGAAAGGGTTGCTGCTACAGGTGCTCAACAATTTACATGTATTTTAACAAAAAACTTTTTTTGTCTTGTTTGGCGCGTTCGTCTATAATAAAGTTCTTGTCGTTATTAAATTCTAAGCTGTTCGTAATCTTTGTGGCCTTAAAATAGAAAATTATGCATCAAATAATTGTCTAAAACTAATGGCTTTGTTCTCAAAGGTATGTAGTCGTATTCTGTCATGCGTTTCTCTTTGCGTATTGCAATTACCTTCCATTTTCTAAAAAAATGTCATGAAACGTACATGATTATTGCTAAAAAGCGGTTTTCGTCGAAACAAGTCATGATATATGGTTTTGCTTGCACCCATACTGGAAAAGCGCAAAGGAAACAAGTCCGTTTCTGCTCCGACTCGCACACAATTAATTATTATTTGTTCAAAAAGAGTAAAATATTTGTCACTCATCGTCTAGTCACACACATGTATATTGGCAGTGGATTCATTTTAATAAGAATAATAATAAATAATCAGGCGTAAGGAGAAAGTGATAAAACCTCTTTGCCTAAAAAATATTTATGAATATGATTGAATGGCAAAGAATAAAAACGAGAGTGAAAATAAACATTCACATGACGAGTCTATGACTTTTCCAAGTTGAACTTTAGATGCCTTCAGTTGCCTTTTATATGAGCTATTGCATGTACTACTCTCTGTCTCTCTCTTTCTGGCATTTTTAAATTTACAGTAATATTGCTATTGCTTCTTTTAGTCCTCACTAAATATTATCAGCGGATGGCTAGCTTACATAATAATCCCTAGTTCTATCATATCATCAATTATTTAATGAAAATAATGATAACTGTAATTCAAATGGATATTGGATCTGACTGAACGCATAAGAGGGAAGTATAGTATTATTAAGGGAAATTGCATAGTTTTCATGTCTCCAGTTCTCGAAATCCTTGGACATTCCAAAATAACTCTAACTACATATTTGATAGACAAAATGAAAACGTACAGACAAAATTATTTCGTGGATAGAAGTAGATTGTTTAAAATTATTGACCCAACAATTTGGGGGGTTTTTCCTGCTTCATCATATCGTGGTGAACGTCTTCCAAACTTGATCTTAGCACTTAAGGTAGCTTATATTGTAGTAAGTAAAACTGACTGAGCAATTATTCCCCTAGCAAGATTTAACAAGCTGAAAATCTAGTTCCAGTTCCAACTCTTTTTTTTGTCTCTCTACACACGAGGTAAATTATTTAATCATAATTTGGAGTTCTGTTTTTTAAAAATGCTGACCGTCACGTAATATTTTGTTGATTGGAATAGAGCAATCCAGTTACATAATTAATCAAAAATATGTCACTAATTGGGTCAACCACTTTTTAAAAAATGTTTCTCTTTCTGCGCAGTCCTAAAGTTATTTATAAAGTTTTCGTTATCAAATCAACCTCGCTTTGCGAACGAATCAACCAACAAAGGAACGACTTGTCGGCTGGCTAAAGTATTTTTTAGGTTTAATTATTGGGAAGGCGAGAAAAGTAGTAACTTTTTTATCTAATCATTTCTGGTGGAATTGAAAAGCAAAAATTGCAAACTTAAAACAGATTGTTTTCTTTTCTCTTCTGAATCATTACGTCGTGGAGAAAACGTAATCAACAATACATCAATTTAATGGAGGAATGAGGATGGAGGGTAAGGTTTGAGATAAATTCATGAACTGATAGATGTGTTGACAATGGACATGTTTGTTTTGTTGTTGTCGCGTGCATAAACTGATGACAGAAATGTTTGTATTTTTTGTTATACACGTTATAATTATTCCTTTATCATAATAAGAATTGTAAATATTGCTATTGAACGATTGTT
The DNA here is from genome assembly GCA_027743895.1 of Seira musarum. NCBI lineage: Eukaryota > Metazoa > Arthropoda > Collembola > Entomobryomorpha > Entomobryidae > Seira > Seira musarum. The sequence goes on from JAHZMX010002829.1 coordinate 17,499, forward strand.
GAAAAATTCGCCCTAATCTCTAAATCACATTATTAACCGCACAGAGATAATAATCATAATTAATAATTGAATCATAACATATATATAATCGATTCAGACATAACTGTTTAATTAATTGTAACATTTTCTTTTGTTCATGGGGACGGTGTGCAAGCAATAAGGCGGTGTGTGTTTTTATATCTTGACTGTTTTATTTAATAGTTCCTTTTTCCTAAGCTTTTTTTTTTGAAAACGTAGAGCTTTGAAATATATGAGAGAGAAGAGAGTAAATATAAATGTGTTCTGAGAAGAATTTAAGAATAATGATTGTTGTTGTTGTTCTTTTTGAAGAGATTTCTTGAGTCTCGGGAAGGAACGGTAAAAAAGGGAAGGTGTGAAAGTGAAAGTTACGTAGCATTTCTTTTTCTCTTTTTTGTCGCGTCGCAGGTATCTATTTCGGGATATTTTAGCAACTGAAGAAAAACAAAAAACGGAACAAGATATTTTTTACCAGTGTCATTGTAAAAGTGATGACGATTACAGAAGTTCAGTTCACAGTGATCATATAGAAATTGTCAACAGACTGCATTCGCGACGATGAAAAAGACGTGGACAAAAATGGTTTCAGAGAAAAAAAAATCCGATATAATTTTTTTAGAGAAATGTCTAACTAATTCTAGAGTAATTGTTAAGAACTCTAATAATAATATATTTTAATCTATATAGAATAGAGTGTATACCGCAGCAGCCGTAAAGATTTAATCAGGAAGAGGAGGAGTGGCAATCTTTCAAGAAGAGTTCCTTTTAATTAAAGGTGGTAGGAAAAATTGAGTATAGTTTTTGTGAAAAAAGAAATGAAGTTTTCTCTTTTTTTACAGCTAGAGACCAACGTTAGATAGTGTTCTCATGATAGTAACATTAAGAAAAAACGATATAATAGTATAATAGTCTATCATCGTATTTTTATAATAGCGTATTATTAATTGTTGTTGGTAGTATTGTTGATCATGTAGTGGAGTGGAACAAAGAAGATTTCATTATTTAGTAATAATATTTCTTTTTTGACGTAGAAGTGGAGTTGTATAGTAGTCGATGTTGTAGTCGGAGAGAATTAGGATATAATTTTTATATAATAAAGAGAATGGCTAAGGAACCTGGTGATTAGCTGTGATGATGAGTGTGAGACGAGGAATGATGAGAACTGGAGTGTGGATTATGACTGTGGCTGGACGAGGCGGTAGATATAGGCGTCCCGGGTGCGAGAAAATTGAAATTATTTAACATTTTTGGTCAAAATATTTTGTACATGCTTTTGGTAATTGAGAAGGAATAACGGATTCGCTTACCATATCATCGGGACCCTCGCACGAGTGTTTGTAAGGCAGTCCCTGCTGCAAATTTGTGTTAAAACGCTGAGCTCATTAAAAATGAAGAGGGCAAGAAAAACACATTCACACAACAACAAACACGTCATCATTATTGTGATAATACCTGTGAGCTATTCACTATTCAAAAATTTTGCAATTTAATATGCAGTGCACTACTGTGCACTAAATACATCATTATTGATTAGAAAAAAGCTTTCAAAAATGCATCTTTCAATTCAACTTCATTACTTCATCCATTCCAATACTTCAAAAAATCCAAAACATCAGCATCTACAATTACCTCTATCAATTTCAATTTTACTTCTACTACATATGAATTAATTGTACTCTCTCTTACCTCAGGCACTAGTTTATTAAGCATCATTTCCATGTCATCTCTGACATCAGGGTCCCAACTCTCATTCAACGCCAGACTCGCTGATGTGTGCAGAACTAAAAGAAATTTACAACAAAGGAGCATTGTACTACATGTTTTGAAAACTATATTTGACGTAAAATAGCTCTGAATAATATCACTAAGCTTACTCTGTATATGGAATAACCCGACTGTAAAATTGCCGAGCTCTGGAATTTGTCGGAGGATTTCCTCTGTGACGAGGTGGACACCCCGATGTTGTGGCCGTAGGTTGATTTTCCTCTGGAACCATGCAGACCCAACTTGGATCCCACGCTAATAAAAATAATTAAACGAGCAAAATTTTTATTCGATTTGAATTGTAATGTATTGCCAATTCCTTCTTCGCTGACAGTACAAGTTTCGTCCAAAATGAATTAAATTATTGAACTTACGCTCGATGAGGCCATATCACATTGGCAGCAGCTCTAAAAAAATTTTACAAACCAGACCAGTATTCAACAATGTGACCGGGCAAGAGTAGGAGGTGGTGTTAATTTTTTTTTTTTAAATTACCTCAAGAATAGAATTCTTGCCCTGCTGACTCCCCGTATTGGAGGAGCAGACCGTTTTCTTGCTATAGCCCGCCGTTTTGAATTAATTACTGAACCTCACGGGAATTTTTTTTTAAAATTACCTCAAGAATAGAATTCTTGCCCTGCTGACTCCCCGTATTGGAGGAGCAGACCGTTTTCTTGCTATAGCCCGCCGTTTTGAATTAATTACTGAACCTCACGGGTTCGAAATGAATTGAGTAGAAATATCTAAGACGTATTTACGTCTACAGCAAAGGAAGACGAAACCTCGAGTCACCTCAGCACACCACCAACAACGTCGTCGCCTCTTCTACTAACCTCACCAAACTTTCTCTTCCCTCCCTCCCTAATCTCACTAGAACTACTTAGAAAACTCGCAAGGAATAATAAGGGCACCACGACGCAGACAGCGTTATTAGTTTCCCATTTCATTACCGCATTGCTGACATTGTTACATGAGTAAAGAATGGAGGAAATATTTGTTTTATTATCAAAACATGTCCACGAAAGAAGCAAACGCTAAGAGCCAGAAGTCACCTTAAAAAATGGCACAAGGTGCGTCATTCTTCTTCTTTCTTTAATTGCTCGTGCAAGTATTTTTCTGATCATGTGTGATCAACATGAAGCCTAAAATATTTTCATCATCTTCTTATCTCATCACATCACATCTTTTCGTGTCCTTTCACACAAGTTGAACATTACAACAGGTAAATACATAACACATTCTAGCAATAGCAATTACGGATTTTGTGACTGATGATGGGCGGCGGTGCGGGAACGTTATCATTGGACAGACGAACAAGGAGCTCAAACTTTACTTGACTGAGAGCTGCGCGTAAAGTTGAAGTAGGATCAATTGGATTTTTCTGCACCCTGGACAAGGTTACTCACTTTTATTATATTCTTTTGACTGGAGAATAAGGACGGACACGCGTGACAAAATGAGAGAAATAAAATATTTTAATGGAAAATTAAAAGAAAATTATTTGCAGACGTCAGATCAGATGGACCTGTTAGCAACTGCTGCAAGCTGTCTCAATAAAGTTGATGATGACGATGGTGTTATTACTGCTGATGAAGATCCTCGCCGTATTATTATGAGGTGGTGAGCATACCACGTGCTTCCTCTGATCACGCCTACCCTGAGCCTGTTCATCATCAACCAAGAGAGAGCTTCGCTTCTGCAGATGTTGATGGCCTTCTTAAATACTTCTAACTCTGCTCCTTCTTTGTTTCTTCAGCTTTTAATCTGACGCTTCCCAATCAAACTGAGGATGTTATTTCATGTAAATCTTTTAATCTTCAGGATGGTGGCGTTGAACCCGAAACGATGATTGGGGATTTCTTGTAGCAGCAGTAGTTCACATCTTTTCACCTCTGATTTCTGCATCACATGGGAATTTCCAAAAGAGAATTTTCGTGCGATGATGTGGCTAATTTTTGTGTTAAAAGAACGAAGTGCGTAACTCCTAAGAATTTGTGACTATTTAACTCTATAGCAGACTGAAATATTGGAATGGTGAGTAGTAAAGGTGGATGGAATCAGGACACTTGAGGTGAATTAATCACTAAATATTTCAGAGACAATGCGATAACAACTTGAATTTAATTTACGATTCTTAGATCCTGCCAATTGACTCTTGAGCTCCCAGACGTTAATGTTGATATAGACTTGGGAGGAGGAGAACCGATTAATTCTAGCCCCTTTTCCTCGTGACTTTGAAAATTAAAAGATTTCCTCTACTTGTGATAGAACATTCTCAAATCAAACTTTTCAATGACTCTCTGTATACCGGAAATTGGAAGGAAGGGATCCATGTTGATTTAAGTAGCTTTTAGTAATGTGTACTAATGATTGCCGCTTAAATTTCTTCTCACTATTTTTCTCGTGACGAATATAGATGAACTATAATTAATTTTTGTGTTGATTTAATATAATTAGTAGATAGAAGTAAAGCTTATACTTTATTTCCTAATGAATAACTGAGCTGAGCAGGCGGGCATTAAGTGAGCTGGACAGGATTTGAAGGGTGAGTTGTAAGTACCTATTCCGCGGTTGGAGTCGATTTCAATAGCCAAACGACCACAAATACTGGCTTTTAATCTCCAATACTGACCTTCCTCATTGCATCATCATTTTTCATTTTGAAGAGCGGATGTAGGTATTATTTTACGCTGAAAGTTGGGAGAATCGATGGAAGTGTTTGTGAGCTGAAGATGAATACATGCCTTTCTCTTGGATGTTCCCCCCGGACGAAATAGTAATTATGGCATTCGTTTACTCCATCTTCGAGGGTCTGGATTAGCATGATGTGCACCCTCGACAAAAAATTTAAATTTGGGAGGATT
>JAHZMX010002830.1:0-12417 GCA_027743895.1 Seira musarum
CCGATTTTAAGCTAATCGTCACAACGAAACAGAAAATCAATTGATGAGATGTTGAATTTGAGTTGCAGCCCCCAACGGGTTTCATATCCCTATATGACAGTATATCGAGCATTTCTTGACTTCCCACTATTTATTTTGTGAACGAATTAGCGCAATATATTGTCCTCCTTTACGAATTTGATTTCATCTATGAAAGTTTGGTCCAATTATTTTATTTTTTTCACAGGTCACAAAATCAGTGAACCGATCATCATCAACGTCACCTCCTTCAAACCAAACTTGACCTATGAAGATCCTTAACTGCTTCGCAGCATTACTTAACTATGAACATAATGCGTAAATTATGGATAACCAATCCAAACCAACCACAACAATCCAATTCGAACAACCCCTCTGCCCCCGGGTCTGGGTCTCAGCAGAATCCCCAGCAGCCTCAAGCCGCACCTCCTCAATCCATCTCGTTAGCATGCATGCACCTCCGGAAGCTGTATGGGGAGTACACCCACTCCCAAAACGATCCCCTTTTGTACAACATGCTCCCCATTTTCTGCAAACTGTTCAACAACCTGAGCTACTCGGAACTCCATGACCGTTTCCCAGAGACCCTACATTTCACAAATTCCATATCCCGCCTCCTCGTACTGGAACTAAGGAAACGGGCGGCGAATTCTAGTACGACGGAAGCGGCGACCGCCATCATCCATTACCTCTACCCAAGCAAGGAGGATGATACGGAGAGTAACGGTTTCATGCTCCTGAGTACCATCAATCTGCTGAGTTGTACGGATGAACAAGTGATTGAGATCATGTGTGGCGCTTTGGTGCCTTCAACTTTGGTGAAGTGTTTGTACCTGTTTTTTGACCTGCCACCACCCATAAATGAACCGGGCATCTTGGAGGGGGAGGAAGAGTCAAGAGAGTTGGTGCAGAAAGTGTTTGTGCAGGTCTTGATTAGGGTGTGCTCCTTCGGAATTGTGAGCGAAGAACTTGCGAAAAATGATGATTTGGCTTTGCTATTTTCGTGCGTGTCGAGTTGGTGTGGGGAGACCAACAAAAGTTGGAGGAAATGTGCGGGTGATGTATTGATGAGCGTGAGTACTCATGGCCTCAGTCCCGGTGTACTTGCCTACATTCATGGTAAAAACATTTAAATAAATATGCATAATATAAATAATGTATAGTCAAATACAAAACTAGATTAATACATTTTTATCCGTCCGATCTGTAACCTGCTCTTAAGAAAATCAAAAATGTAGTACGTTGATGATGAATCCACCTACTAGAATCAATCCTTCAGAAAATGAAGCTCGATAGTCATTTCTTCTCAATAATAAAATTAAACAATAGGCATAACGGATTTAATATTTCTGTATTATAGACAAGGCCTGTATCTGTCTTTGCGTTGACAACCTCCGCCGAGGAGGTAACTCCACATCCTCCACAACCCCAACCACAAACGATTCAAACTCCAATTCTAAATCCTCGGTCAACGACACAGGTCATCTCACCGCCGTTGAAATCACAGAAATGGTGTTCACATTATTTTGCTTCCTCAAAGACTCCGCGTCCATTTCTCAAGTCCTTCTGGACGATTTCAAGTCATCTCAAGGGTACACATTTCTCACGGATCTGACTTTGCAACTGGAACAGGAATCCGTATCTTGCCCAAGTGCCCTCGAATCCCTACAAAATATTGTTGTTCTCATCACATCGTTAACTACATGCGGTTATACCGTTCTCAAACCCAATCCCCAGAATACGCAGACCCCTTTCACGCTTCCCAATTTCCAAATCCCGGATCCACCAAATAAGTGCTCGAGCATTCGGAACCTGCACGCGTTCAACGTTCTCATTAATTTGTTTAACCGGTCGAGTACGAACCAATTAAGTAATTCCATTTTGGACGCCATATCCTCCGTGTTCAGGGCTGATAAGCAGAACTATTTCATTGTTGACTCGTTCCTCCCACAAATGGCAGAGAAGCTGAGTGGAAAGTGTGTGGAGACTCAGATAAAGTATTTGGGATTGTTGGAGTTTGTTGTGTTTGAATTGAATTTTACTCCATGTAAAGAATTGATCGCGTTGTCGAGGGTGCTAAAGTCAAGTTCGTCGAGTAATTCAGTGATCATGTATAAGTTGTTGGTGGTTAAGACTCTCTTGAAGATACTCAAGCACAGTGGCGTTCTCAAGGAAGCTTACAGGTTGGACATAGCTATACACTTAGAACTCCTATTTCCACCGGATTGTGGTTTTGGAATGAATTAATTTTTCCTTTTTTTCCAGGGAAATTGGTTTACTTGAAGTTGCCTTCGCATGTGTCTCCGAGAAAGACCAACACCTCCTTGAAAACGTAGACATTGATAACAATCCACAGACCCTCCACTTAAACAACGACCTCACCGGAAATCTTCTCGAAGTGATAAATCTCCTAATTTCTGGCAATAACCAAAATCTGCAAATACTTCCGTGAGCACAATACTGCTTGCTCCCTCATCACCCTAATCCGACCCGGCCCTCAACACGAGATGATTCGTTCTCTTGTCTTTGGAATTCTTTCTGTTTGCTTCACTTCACAAGGAGGTGAGGAGGAGTTCACTCACGCCCTCGTCTGGCTTCAATCTCAGGATAAACGATTGGTTGTCGAGATGCTCTCTGTGTTCCTAAACGTATTCAGGGAAAGCCATCGCGCTCGTTGTAATTTTCGTAAAGCGGGAGGGTTCCTGTATCTCATGAGCCTCATCGTGAGTATGGAGGGTTGCTTCAGTGGGGATGATCGGGAGGAACTTTTGGAGTGTATGAGGGTATTCCAATTAGTCTTCGCGTGCTTTTGTTTGGCGATGAGGTTTGAGCCAGCGAATGCCAAGTTATTTCAGCAAGAAATTTGTTTGCCTTCGTTGGCAGATACGATAAGATTGCTGGCTCATTTTACTCCGAGATCGACTATTCAGGAACCTTATCCTTTGAGTCTCATTGAAAATCTCATTCCAGTACCGGATCAGAGAATTAATGAATTCCATAAAATATTTTCATCGAATGACTTATCGCAAATTGCAGGGACTGAACCACTTCATATTTCACTGACTTTATTTACCTACAGGTATGGTCCATTCTCTGTATTTATCAATTCTTTTATTTATTTAAGTATTTAAAATATAAACGTTGTAGACCGCTTGCATGCATTTTATTCCAATCGAAATCCATATCATTCCTACGCTTTGTATTAACTTGGAGAGATTAACGGATTAACAAACGAATTAATTTGAATTGAAATCAATATGAATGGTTTTAACGATTTCAGGATCTTGTACGACCTCGCCCTTGACAATTTTGATCGTGAAAGAAATTCAAATTCCACTTCCCAATTCCTCAAACCTTGCGACTCAAATTCGAACGCGAACCTTAACAGTATGAACAGTCCCTCGACCAAGCGTCTGAATCTAAACTATAGTGTTTCCGACCCCGTAATTGTCCATTCTGGTGTCGTCATAATAATGATTCGGCTCCTTCCTAGCATCCGTGAGGAGGGTAATCCTGTGGACGCCTGTCTGTGCCAACTGTACTGTGCAGAGCTAGTCAAATCCCTAGTCAGATCGGAGCGTAACCAACAAAGTCATAATAATGATCCGGCTCCTTCCTAGCATCCGTGAGGAGGGTAATCCTGTGGACGCCTGTCTGTGCCAACTGTACTGTGCAGAGCTAGTCAAATCCCTAGTCAGATCGGAGCGTAACCAACAAATCATGGCAGGCGTGGGAGTCTGCACCGAAATCATCGACAAACTCGGTCTCGCAATTTGCGACGAAAAGGCCGTTGTGCACTCCGCCGTTCAATATGTCTTCGAACGAGTGGGAACCCAAGCCCTCACTGCCGGGGAACTTCGGAAATTCCTCCGCTTGGGAAATCCTCTCAATTGCCACAAACTTATTTTTGATTCATACGACAGCCAAGTCACAGCCGCCTCCAATCCTGTCCCCCTTTCCAGGGTGAAGACCCTCGTTTCCATGACAACCCCTCGCAGTTCGAACTCCAATGATCGCTTGATCTCATCGTGCATATCAAATTGCTACTCTCCCAGCTTCGTTGAGTTCGACATGTCCGCAGAGGGTTTCGGGTGCCTCTTTGTCCCATCTTTGGGCACCGCTGGTGTCAACTACTCCCAAGACTTTGTGGTGCAGTCAGCCTCTCTCCTGAGTAGTGGAATCGGGAGCTCAAGTTCCTCTACTTTCGGATATTCAACGTGGTTCTGTGTTGATAAATTTAGCGACCCAAAGTTGGACCCACATCCCGTGAGACTCCTCAGTCTAATCAAAGAATCCTCCAATGGGGTTCAGAGACTTTGTCTGAATGTCCTCATCTCCGCAAGAGATAGGGGCCTTATCGTGTCAACGAAAGAGAGCGGACTTCCTCCGCCCGGAGTGGGCGACTGGGAACCTGATATTCCCCCAGCAAACTCGACCATTACTACGAGGATTTGGTGTCCCGACCTCCACGAATCCTCATGGACTCATTTGATTGTTTCTTTTCACGCAGGTGCCATCAATGTTTTTATTAATGGACGAATTGTTCACCAGGGAAAGATGGAAGCACCACAGAGATCAAAGCATTCCAACCAGTATACATTTTCAGCATTTGTGGGCACTCCTCCAATGTGGAGGAAACCCTCAAGATTGTGTTGGAAACAGGGAGTTAATCACCTTTTCGAAGACTTTGCTGTTAACCAGAATATTGGGTACTGCATCTGGAAACTCGGTCCGGGATACTTAGGAAGCTTCCAGAGTGTAAGAAATGACTCCACCTCTCAAGGAGGGAAGAATAGTGGAATGGGAGATGGTGAACCCACGACACTCGTTCCCGAGGAAAAACTTCTTTTGGGATTGAACTCCATTGCAGTCTCGCAACTGACACTCCAAAAAATACGAAAACTTTATTCCAAAGCTGATGCCAAAGCAATTGCCCGACAACTAGGGTTGTCCTCACATGAAAATGCGACCCCGATTCAGATCCTCCACAATTCCTGTGCCCATCTGCTCGGACCCCAGCCCCGTCCTATTGGGGGCATCTGCATTGGGTACTTGGGCGTGAGGGTATTTAACCCCAATCCTGTGTACAAGTCAGTTTTCTCTATCGGAGGCATCAGGATCCTCATTAGCCTTATCGCTCTCGCCAACACGAGCGAGACTCTCTATGCCTCCCTGAAAGCACTTGTTTGTGTCCTCAAGAATTCTTGTGTGCGGGTGGATAAAGCGCATGCGCAAGTGATTGGCTTTGTTCTCAAATCAAAGAAGCAGCTGCTATCGATGAGAGTTCTCCATTTGGTCTTTAGTCTCGTGGAACAGGAACACGGATTTGCAGAGCTCCTCGGCGACTTAGAAATTTGGACAACAGATTCAACGCAATCAGACACTGAGCAGATCAGCGATTTGGAGAAAGCGTTGTATGAACATTTCGTCAATCTTTTGAATGAGGATAGGAGGGCGTATGAATATTTTGTGAGGTCGGGAGTCCTCAGTAATTTGCTAGCGAGAACAAATGTTCATACCCACAACAGTCTGTTTGCGGTAATTGGGTGCTTGATCAGAAACGAACTAGTCACGTTTGGATGGTTTTGTGTTGACACACTCCAGGTAAAGTCCAATCTCTAGTGTATTTCATATCTCAGTTTTTACTCCTTTTTAAACAGCACAACATACAATCAAACATAAATGAAATGAACTTTTCGTTCTTTCTTAACAGGACAAAACTACAGTAGAAAAGGGGGTCACAAAGCGCATCATGATCCGCAACAAGTGTCTCCAACTCCTACATACATGCCTTTACACGGGGAAAACCTTGAACGTCGGCTTTTGTGAAGAAGTCGTAGCAACTCTGGGCTTTGACTTTGTTCTCTTGTTTTGCGAACCCAACTTAAATCAAGATACTTTAATCTGGGCAATGCGCATCCTCATGCTTCTTCTCAACTCCAGTCAATCCTGCAAAAACAAATTCCGTGATGGCGTGCAAACCGCCTTTTGTTTCAAAAACCTCGCATGGATGCAGTCCCGAAACGTCGCATGTGAATACGCTTGTCTCGGCCTGAAACGTGAAATTAGTCGTCTGGATGATGTCCCTGAAAGTCCAACAAACAATGGCTCCACCGGGTGGAAAAAGGAGAGGGGTAGTGGTGGCACTGGTGGAGGAAGTGGAAACTCCACTGGAGGATGGGTCCGTTTGAGTTGGGCTTTGTGCCAAAGAATTTTAGAAGAGCGTTCCGCCAATTACGAGGAAATCAGCGTGGAAGTATGGCTCGTCATTTGTGCTCTAGTCCTGGGACAGGGAGTGAGGGGATCCGTGATCGATTTTGGAAGAGGCGAAGGAACATCTACTCCGCCGCAGTTGGCATTAGATTTGATATGGTCATACGTGTTCCCCACGTCCCCTCCGCAAACGAGTTTGTACGGAAAGGTGACACTTTGCCCTGATGCGATCATAACTCTCTTGACATTAACAAGATGTCATGTGCACGCAAACAAGTCCGCGGATATTCCAAATACCATCACGCAGTTCCTGTGCTACCTCTACAGCAACACCCCCGAGTTCCAATGCATTTTTACGAGTCTTGATATTCTAACGGGGTTGACCCTAACAATCATCCCAATCGAGAGCATTCAGGATGACGTCTTTGAAGACGAGAACTCTTCGGGTAATGATCCCCAGAGCCCCCCAATACCTCTGGGAGACTCTCCCGCTAAAAAGATTATTTTGGACTTTTTGAGGATTATCATCATTGACTGGATGAATAGTCAAGGGGCCAACCAAAAACCCAATCAAAATATCGTCGTTGACACTGTTTTAGATGCTGCTTCTACTTGTGTTTGCGACGACGCATCCACAATAGTCACCGACTTTAACACCCGTCTCCTTGGAACTCTGCTGGATCACTTGATCGCGTGTGACATTGATCGTGTTTTAGGGTACCTCAATGCAGTCGCGGGGTTCTTGTCCAGGCTCGTGGACAAGATTTGGCTTGAGAGTTTCGATCGTGACGCGATAGTCGTCATGGATTTTCTCGTTGGAGTGGTAAACGCCGCCAGAAACCGGAGAAGTGTTCCCCCCGCCACAATTGACTCAGTTTATAATTCCTTGAATCGTGTGATTCTCTACATTTTGTCGAGAAAGCATACCCCGACACCTCCTTCAGGGGAAGTAGGTTCCACTTCAAATCCGTGGCAAATTGTTGAGGTATTGAGAAAGCTTCACTCTATCAGGACGACGGTTTTCTCACCGCACAATCATGCGCAAGAATTTTTTGCATGTTTGGCCTACATTCTCCTGCAACTTGAGCAGAATGCTCCAAGTTCTTGTCCAGGCTCGTGGACAAGATTTGGCTTGAGAGTTTTGATCGTGACGCGATAGTCGTCATGGATTTCCTCGTTGGAGTGGTAAATGCCGCCAGAAACCGGAGAAGTGTTCCCCCCGCCACAATTGACTCCGTTTATAATTCCTTGAATCGTGTGATTCTCTACATTTTGTCAAGAAAGCATACCCCGACACCTCCTTCAGGGGAAGTAGGTTCCACTTCGAATCCGTGGCAAATTGTCGAAGTATTGAGAAAGCTTCATTCCATCAGGACAACGGTCTTCTCGCCGCACAACCACGCGCAAGAATTTTTTGCATGTTTGGCCTACATTCTCCTGCAACTTGAGCAGAATGCTCCAATTCAACTGGACACGAATACCACGACCAAATGGCATGTTCAAATGGAACAAGTTCCTAAGAATCCAATATCCACTGAGATAAGTTCAATGGCTTCCCGCGTGTGGGAGGATGTGTTCGCCTCCAAAAAGCCCATAATCGAAGAACTCTTTAAAGTCACGTTCCAAAGTGCGGATGCCCCCCATTTGGCGACCGTGCGGGATCAGATGCACGACACAGCTTTGAAATTCTGGATGAGTTATTTGGCGAATGAACTAAGCGCCAAGAAATCTTCTGTCAGTTCACACCAATCGTGGGAGATCCACACACAACTTCAAAGCAAAATTCAGAAGGTAACTGGAGGACTTCGGTCTCTTGCACGAAGTAGTATACGGAAGGACTTGAGTGTGGACAAGGATCTGTGTGCCCAGGGTGGTTCTGGAGAGCAGAGGATGTTCAAGAGGAACCTTATCGACTCTTGGGGGGATGCAAAGAGACTCCAAGCAGTAGAGTGGAGGGTTGTGCAGGGCATCAAGGAGAACCGTCGTGTGCAGGAAAGAATGAGGGAGAATGACTTGGTTCATTTGAAACGTTTCGTTTGTGATAGCCTTCTCCCCAGACTGGAAAGAGAGGTCACCCGAGAGCGAGGAGTTTGGGGTGCAGAAGAGCCTAGCCGGTTGGTTAAATGGATGCTGGACACCACAGAAGGACCCTGCAGAATGAGGAAGAAATTGATTAGGAATGAATTGTTCTACCAACATTACCCCTATTCCCCTCCCCAAAGGGGATCGAGACCTCCATCCACGTCCAGTCCTTGTAAGAGTCCACTAGTGCCGACGAGATCTCATTTGGGACAAAAGTCGCAGGCGCCGGTAAGCCGAGATTCGCTAGAGTATTATAAGACGACACCGCAGGTACAACTGTTTGATTACGAGACTGAGGTCGAGGATACCAAGTTGAAAGATGAACAAGAGCAAACGCTCTCACGGTCACCATTGAATTCAACCTCTTCGGTGCAGTCCACGGATGACGGGAGTGAGGAGCCTGTAGCCGACTCAGTCGCAGAGGAGACGCACTCAACAGTGTTGTTTCGGTTGATTGAGACGCCTCATGAGAAGATTTCGCAGATTTTTAGGGTTGCACAAATTCAGGTACACTAATGCTTAGAATTTTACGAAATGTTTAATTTGAAATGAAGATTTAATATTCTCGATTGTCATCCAGGGATTGGATTCCGTGGAAGGTCTCCTCCTATTCGGGAAAGATCATTTCTACTTAATTTCCGGTTTTACAATACTCACCAAAACCCGTGAGATTAAAGAACTGTATTACCTCGCCCCCGGCTCCTACGAACCGATTCTTCCCCCTCAGTGCTACGGTAACGTGTGCAACACAAAGAACTCCCGAGGCCACGACTGCTTCAAACTCGCATATGACGACGTCCGGGAAGTTCTCAAGAGGCGTTACCTACTCCAACCAATCGCTTTGGAAATTTTCTGCTCCGATGGGCGCAATTACCTGTTGGCGTTTCCAAGGAAAATCCGTAACGTCGTGTTTGCTAAATTCACTTCCGCCTCAAAGCTACACGACTCCGGCACCACGGATGCAAGCAAGAGTGTCGCCGGTCAGAAGCGTACCACATCAGTGGAAGGTGCAGGTCTCTTCTCCAGCTTGATTGGAGAGACTTCTGTTACACAAAGATGGGTCCGTGGCGAGATCTCTAACTTCCAGTACCTGATGCACCTGAATACACTCGCGGGACGGAGCTACAACGACTTGATGCAATACCCCGTATTCCCTTGGATCCTTGCTAATTACGATTCCCCCTATCTGGACCTTAACGACCCTAAAACATTCCGTGAACCTCTCGAAGCCCATGGGTGAGAATATGTATTTATATATTAATGGAATACTAATTGTTGTACTGGGACGTTATGTAACTTGAAATTAATAATATAATGATGCAAATTTAACACCTTTGAATAATGTAATTCTGCCCCCGTGGGCAAAGGGAGATGCGAGAGAGTTTATCAGGGTGCATCGGATGGCTTTGGAGTGTGATTACGTGAGTCAACATTTGCACGAGTGGATTGACCTCATTTTTGGTTTCAAACAACAAGGACCAGGAGCCGTAGATGCGGTGAACGTGTTCCATCATTTATTTTACGAGGGAAATGTAGACATTTACAACATTGAAGATCCCTTAAAGAAGAATGCCACTATTGGATTTATTAATAATTTTGGACAAATTCCGAAACAACTGTTTAAAAGAGCACATCCCCAAAAGAAGGTTTTTGGAGGTGGAGGATCTCAGCAGAGGGGCTATGGAACGGGGATTTTGGATGGTGGCGGTGGAATGTTGTTAAGTGCTCTTGGGGGAAGTACTAATGGGAGTCAGGGGAATGTCATGAGCAGTGTGGGGGTGCTGGTCAGTGGAAGTGTTGTGGGAAACCTTGTGGGAAGTGGAGGAGGAGAAAAAAGTGAGAGATTGGTTTATCATGCGATTGACTGTTTAAGGCCCACTGTGACACCTCTGAAGGTAGACAATCTTTTATTCTTTCGTCCGTAATATGTTAATAAAGTAAATACGGACACGTTTATTTCATTGCTCTATCGTTCACTAATACACATGTGTTTTCAATTTATTTTTCAGGAACTCAAAGGCCCTGTGGGTAAGAATAAGATGGTCATAAAACAAACGCAGTTTTTTTAAAAAATCGATTCGTGTATGGTAATTGAGAATTTGTTTGTATGCATGCTTACAGGGCAAATCTTTCCGTTGGACAATAACAAGCCGAACAGTATTTTAGCTGTGGAGCAGAATAAGCAGTTGATGAGCTCGAGACTATACGTGAGTTGGGGCTTTGCCGACTGCAGCCTCAGAAGTCTGTCACGTGGACAGCGACAGGGCAACTGTGATCTCGGAATTGACACAAAATGTCGATTGGAATGGTGAAGTGGTTGCTTGCGCCGTTGCCAACGAGAAGTGCATCGTTACGGGACAAACAAATTCGGTATGATCAAGAAATTAATTCTCCGTAAACTCATTCATGATTATGAGAACCCTGACGATGAGTTGAACTCGATTGGAGAAACAAAAATGCTTTATAAATCAATTTGTCGGACAATCCGTGAATAGCCTACAAGAAAATAGAAAAAAATCAATTGCTCATATTGTTTTCTTAAAACAATGAAATGTATTATTATTTTTTCAGGTGATTTCAATCTGGGAGCTCTCAAACTCATCCCAATCGACAGCCGCTGCCACAGCCCCCAACCCCACCTCCCAACAACTCCTTCTCCCGCAACACTACACAAGTACACATCCCACTCTTCAGTTGAAGCAGAACCTTCATGGTCATTCCGACACAATTACATGCATCGCATGTAGCCCCGCTTACAACATCATCCTTTCAGGTTCCAAAGACAAGACCTGCATCGTTTGGGACCTTGCCCGATCTCACATTTACTCGCCAGCTCCCCCGTCATGAGAACTCAATCGACTCCGTTGCCATCAATGAATGTTCCGGTGACCTTGCTACCGCCGATGGTAGCGTCCTCCACCTTTGGGATATCAATGGGAACCCCCTCGCAACGGTTGACACTGCTCGTGGGTGTTCCCTCCAAAGTACGGTGCTCTGTATTGCCTTCTCTTCTGCAAATGATTGGGACAATGAAAACGTCGTGATTACGGGGGGCTCCGATGGAATTGTGAGGTTCTGGAGTTGCGTCTTCGTTCAAGTCAAGGAGTGCTCTGGAGGGAAGGAACTCAAAGATAGTGACTCCGAAGAGGAGGAGTACATAGACCCCGATAAGGATAACGATAGTTTAGAGGGAATCGAGGGAGTTGTGATGGAACAAGGAGGAAACTCCTCTTTCGCTTCCGGGAAAGGAAGGGCCCCAAACAATAAGGTGTGCAATAGGAATAGCGGAAGTTTCGTGGGGAGCGTGAGGAGAGAAAGTTTAAGGGGGAGTAGAAGTGAAGGGAATCTGAAGGAGGAGGAAGGCAGTTTTGAGATGTTGAGTGAACGGGAGATTGAAAGGGAGTTTGCACTCGCTAACGGATTCGTTTGGACTCGTTCGCTAGTTTTTAGGGGCAAGTTGACCATGCACACGAGTTACACGAGAAAGGATAATTCTGAACCTGCTAGCATAACTGCGATTGGTGTTGCAAAGTAAGTCAAAAACCTACCTGATACCATTAAGTTCTAACGGATTTTTGTAAACTCGATTTTTTATTTTCGCAGAGACCACAAATCTTTATTCGTTGGAGATGCAAGGGGGCGTGTTTATGGATGGTCGGTGGCGGACTCCTCCGTAGGGGCAAGGGCAGATCATTGGATTTCAGACTCGAGTGCAGATGCATGTATGGGATGCAACGTCAAGTTCTCCTTGACTGAAAGGAAACATCATTGCAGGAACTGTGGACAAGTGTTCTGCGCAAAGTGAGTCAAATCAATTTTAAATTGAAAGCCACTCAACGGATTTAGTATTTAAATAAAAAACCGCCGTTGCCAAAACAACAGCAGAAACCTACTTATACATGTTTTTTAACTGTGATTTCAGATGCAGTCGTTTCGAATCCGAGATCTTCCGCCTAAAAATCCTGAAGCCGGTTCGTGTTTGCCAGCCGTGCTTCACACAATTAAAAGGGAGAGTAAACTCGGGTAGTACGTTGTCGTAATCTAACATTTTAGTCATAGTGGAAAAAGAAGAATTTCAGGAAAGAAATTTCTAGCGAATATTAC
>JAHZMX010002831.1:0-15544 GCA_027743895.1 Seira musarum
GCAGACGGCTTTTATGTAACTCTTTGGATGTAAACTTCTATTACCTATGTGTTACCATTGTGGTAATTTTACCTGTCTGTCGAGACAATCTATATGCATAATAAACTATTTATGTATGTTCGTCTTGGAATTTCCTTCGTCAATCAGTTTTATATATACATATGTATGTATCAAATACTTTTGGTTTGTTTGATATTTAATAAAGGATCCTACAGTATTAGCAATATAAATTTTTGAAGCAGTTCCAACTACTTCAACTATTGCATTACTACTGCGTATACTTTTGTATTTATGTACTTTTTTTACTTTTTAGCGTAGGCCGCTTCAGTGACTCTTTTTGGCAAAACATTTACTAGTAATGTGCCTGCGATTAGGCAATATTCATATAGTTTCTCGTTATATTATCCCGAGAAATAAAATTATTCTGTTTTCATTAATCATTTTCAATTAGATCACATTACCTGCATTTGCAATTATTTTTTTCATATCAAATGATGCATCGTCTTTAAAATTCTAATTGATAGAGACGCAATATTTTTTTTCAATTAATTCCTTGGGAAAAACATTGAAATATTATTCATTCATCATCCATCTCTAAATTCAAGACCTTGTGTAGTGCTAGTTAATTAAAACTTTACGCATATTGCTTTTTTATATCAGCCATCAGGAATTTGAATTACCATTACTGTGCTTTACATTTCATCTTGTTAATGATCCTCGTGACCCTTGCCAATACCAGCTAGATTAAAGAAGGGAAAGATTGCTCATTTTCAGGTGTATCGCGATTGGGCCCGTTGCCCCCGCTATTGGAGGAAGACTACGAAGATGAAATGTATGATGAACAACGTGCTGGTGGTATCAGTCCATCCAACAGTTCCGAACTGGGGGAGTACAGTGGAGGCGTTAGTGGCTCTGTAGGTGGTAGTGAAAACCTTCGATCGATGCACGAGGTAAGCTAACAATTATTTTCTCTACAGTCTATCCTTCCGGAATATTAGTAAACTTTATTTTATTGGAGACTTTTAATACAAGATTCAGGATTTTTTGACAACCTGATTTCATATCAAACCAGATTCTCAGCATAAATTAAGGAATTCCAAAGAAAATGGGAGTAATTGAATCCAAAGCAAGTAAAAGTATTATAGGAGTTCACAGCTTACGTATATTGCGTCAAAAATAACACATTCACACATTATGTTCACGTCATGTCATTGGACAGCACCAAAACCACTTTGTGGATAGACCCACGCAGTAGAAGTTATAAAGAAGAGACAACATTTTCTTATATTTTGGCTGTACATTAATCTCTCTAAAAATAACATTTTTTCTTTCAATCCTTTCAAGTTTTGTGATTGTGGGCATTTTTTTATTTGAGAAAGTCACCAGAGAAAATTCACCGCAACAAACTATTGTTATTGTTGTTATGATTTGCTTGTCCTACTCTTTTTATCTTTGTTTCATTTCACAAAAGACAGGACTGAGACGTGACAATAGCTTTCTCTTAGCTCGTCTCGCCACCATGTATGCACGGAGTTCGATCAGTCCATTGAAAATCTTGAGGGAGCTCTGGCTTAAGAAAAGGTAATGAACGATGAAATTATATAAGAGCAGTTTTTGAGATGTTTGTGATGGGATGAGACAAGCCGCCTCAAAATTTACTACTTTTTTCTGTTTACATTTTCCATTAAAGCCAACAGTTTTGTTCTTTCAGTTTTTTTGTATGCTTCGTTTCACTTCTTTGTGTCACTGATTGTGAGACATTTAGATTATTTACTAAGTACAACATTTTAACTTATTACTTTGCGCCATTTTTATGTCTAGTCTGATTCTGATTATTGCGTCTCGACTCAACATATTCGTGTAGGTAGGTATATACATCCTCGTTCCTAGGTAGTATAAGTATAGTAGTTTGTTTACTTAGATTTTTTGCTTTATGTTTAGTATTTTGCACTAAATATCGGAAACTGCAAATGACTTGGCTGCTAAAATCTTTTATTATCTGCAGAAACGTCTAGACTTTGGTGACAATCATGAAAGAACTTTGTACCTATCCGATCGACATGCCACGTATAAATAATAACTAATGAAAACCTCCTTGTTACAAAGAGAAAAACCGTTTCTTGAGTAGGCGAGAAACAAATGGCAGAGAAATAAACAAAATGTTAAAAAATTCTTGAAAGAAAGCATTGACCGCTCCAAATTTTTCTTATTTCTACTACACATTATGGCACTCAGATGTAAAAAATAGGTTCATTACCCACAGTGAAGCTTAGAAAGCTCATGAATGAAACTTTGTATGTATTTGAAATAATGTCATTGCACGTTTCATTGAATAATTTTTACTACCTTGAAGCAAAGGAGTTGTTTTTCTACGAAATATATTCATGCGTTGGTAATTAATTTTTTCAAGCATGTGAGCGATCAAATGAACTAATTTGAACTTATCAGGAATGTTTACCTCCAATTCTGTCTGCTCTGCTAAATTATTCGTATAGTTGGTTTCTGAAAGCAATTACCACATTCTCACCACCGCTGATGCGCTGTTTTCTCTTTACTTTCGTACGTCAAACAACATCTCATCTCACAGTCACCTCCAATGGTTTCTTACTCATGTGATACTCTTTGATTCCAATGTATTTGTAGATGCTGTAGTTTTTGCACGTGAGTTAAAACGTTTGCTCGACTATTTTTGTCTTTTTAGTTTTCCGCTTTCATTTATATCACGCTGTTCTTTCTAATTAATGCATACACATTAACAATAAATATACACCAAGTCACGTTGAAAAACAGAATAACTGAAGGGTCACATCTTTGGGTAAATTCTTCTGAATTTTTTTTGTGCTCAAAATGTATAATGGCTTTATAGTTTTGCCGCTTGCCTATTTTTAGTTACTGTTTCATTCACTCAATATACTAATAAGTATATGTATTCAGTAAAGCATGAGTTCGCCGAAGCTGGCCCTTAAACATTCTATTAACACAAGCTGTGCCGCTTGTCGTCCCGTCAAATAACGTATGAAATGTCAAATGCAGTTCATGAATAGATCGGCTTATTAATGATGGAACAATCGCTTTACAACACGTAGTAAACACATGAGGGTATAAATAGTCAAGATTTGCCTACGTTAAGGAAAAAAGTTAAAATAGAGTTTATTATATCATTTCTCCGAACTCCTCTTTGCCTACTTAAAATTAGATTATAAATTATAGAACAAAAACATTAGTTGTTGTGCTGCTGCTTCTACGAGTTGATGTGTTGATACATAGTATATGCAAAATGTAGAAAGTTGTGAATCGATCAATACCCGGTTGTTAGGTATGTGTGCTATTTGTTAAAGCAGTGGCATTTTATCTAATTTCGTATTCGTTCATGTAAAACAATTAAGAAATTAGTTGAATGCTGTTTGATCCTACTTTCTTTTTGTTTAGTTTCTGATTTCTTTAGCACATGTTATGTTGTATTTTGTATGAAAAAGTCCGAGCAAACCCGTTTCTCTTTGATTTTTTGTTCAATTACGAGTCAGATCGCTAGCAGGAAAAAGAGAAAATGAGTGAAAGTAGGTCAACCTTTTGATGATAATGATGATGTAAGACACTTATGGTGGCAGTTCATTTATGGGATTGTCAACCGTATTGTATGAATATTTGTTTGCGTAGGTATCGACAATGGCAGTACAAAGAGTAAGTGGAAGTGCCAGCTACAGCAACCCATCTGCACCTCTTCCTTTGTCTACCACAACTCCATCGTTAATAACAAACACTATTTCTCGCTCTCAGAAATTAGTAGTTGTCAAGTCTTCTGATTGCGAGATGATTGTCGTGGCCGAAACTGATGGTGGAGGCAAGTCATTTGAAGCAGCAGCAGCTACCACATCAACATCTGTTAAGGATGGAGGAGAAGGAGCAGTGTCATCAGCATCAAAAGAGTCAGGAATACCATCGTCATCTCCTCCTTCTGCCACCACTTTATCAACGGCATCATCATTAAAGTCGTCTTCATTAGGAACAGTGGGTTCGTCAGAATCAGCAGCAAACTTTATTGGGAATACACCTACAAACACCAGTATTTGAAGCGGGGAAGGAAACTTTGCGGTACAATCATTTAAATGAACTGTTATTAAGAAAATGATGTTGCATAATAATTACATGACTATTATTATTACTACTACTACATAATAATAATCATACAATACCTTTTGAAAATTTATGCAAATGAATGGGATGATGGATGTGTGATAGTGTGACTGTCGTTATAATATGTAAGCATTTGCCTCCTTTGACGACTGGAAAGGTTATCGGTTAACATGATTGCATAATTTTATGATTATGTATTGGACTGACAATGATTTTTCTGACATCGACTTTGCTTCCTCAAACTTATGTTTCGCTTGACTAGAATCTAAAGGATCATGCAAGTTGGCATACGTTTATTACTTCCTTCTGACTGGTTCATTCAACTTCAACTTAATTATCTTGTTGTGACCGCATCCTTGCCAGATCATTTTTATGCAAATTTTTCCACGACAATGTTTTCTCTTTAAAAATGCACTGTTACATCGAATTCAAGAGAGAGTCTTATGAAAATTGGGGTGACTTTTGGCTGAATAATTTCTTTGATCGGCGAAAATGGGGAAACTACAATTTACACATTTTGTACCTATTATCCTTCAAGTTCAGATGCGGTTCCGGAAACCGCATTCGTCCTGAGAAAATATATTTTACATTCCAACACATTAATAAGACTACATTTTGTGAGTTTACTGGTTAGCGGAGTGGAACGCTATTTCGTTTTAGCGTGCGGTTTCTCAAATAAATAATATGAAATCAGCCAGGCGCAATTTTCTTTCTCGTATGACTTGTTTCCATCTAGTATATTCGAGTAAACACCATTAGCATTCCGTTCACCCCTCACAGAAAGATCTACGACTATCAATTCTAAGAAAAGACGTATAAAGCAAATTATGTTTTTACTCTGCAAACGTCTTCAAAGCAAGAAAGAAAGTGGAAGAAAGTTACAAGTCTCGAGCAAGCTTTACAACTCTTTTCCATTGGCATTTAGAAATTTTTGATGGCATGATCCGCAAAAATCCTGGAGTTCTGGTTTGTACCAGTTAAAACTCGAACAGATTCACATTATTTTTCTGTGGAAAGTCTCATGTCAACGTTTTCCTTAAAAACCTGTGTGGGAGACCAGGAGAGGAAGGAAATTTCTGTTGGCGGAAAAACTGATGTCAGAATCAATTTCAGTTTAGGAATGGTAAAATTGAGCTCACTAGAATTCAATTTCTTCCAGAAATAATACTGTTTCATTGCGTACAAGGAAGTATAGGTTGTCCAAAATTAATTGAATTTCCCCCGCCGTTTACATTAATAGTACTTAATGACAAGATTATTAAATAATAACGTACTTTCTTAACTACGTTTGTTGGACTGGCTGACAAAGGTGATTTTTTAAATCTTGTTTGAGTATATAGCAATTATAGTTTCATTTTCTTCGTAGACGCAAAACATAATTATAGTAGTGAGCTACCATTCGGATGAAATGAATGTATCGACGTGGTTTACTAAAATCAGTCATTTAAAATTTAAACAGCAGATATGAAAAGTATTTTTGTGTTAAATTTCAATTGAAAATCACTTTTAAACCATTTAAACGATAGCCAATCATTATGTACATAATGCCAAACCCAGGCCAAAAACTTCCGTTTTCCGATCAGTCAAAATGCCACCCTGCCTGAGCCTGAAGATAATGTCAATTCAACTATAATTCAATAACGAAATGGGCAAATACATGTAATAAGAGGCGTTCAAAGGTATGTGGTATTGGAAATTATGGTATTCTAATGTTATAGGGTGGAAGTATTGGTTTTGATTTAAATTTTTACTGTCAATCCTAACAAAATTTCAACAAGTCTTCCACGAAAATATTTTTTGCATTTTTAAATTCTCCTTTTAACCTCCGTTTAAATCGACCTACTTCCATTTTTCTAGATTTGTTTGTGGAAAACAAGTTGACAGTACAGTGACTGAAAATTGGTTCCCTTATCATCTTTTTGCCGCGGCAAGATGAAAGGGTTCATTTTTAATTCTATGTTGCCCGTGATGTCAAACTTGAGCAGAATGATGAGAACATTATTTCCCGCAAAATTGTAAAAATATTGTGTCCTACATTTCTTAAATATGACATCAAGAAAGTATTCGCCTGTGTCAAGAAAACCAAAATTTTATTATGAGAAAGGTTGAACGTTCAATCAAATAAGGTAGTAATAGGAATCCAAAAGAATTCCCAATTTTTTAGAATTTGACGTGTGAGCGCAGGTTGTTGGATGGTGTAAGCGTATAATGAAGTAATTTTCCCCAGTTCAAAGATGCTCCAAAATTCTAGAATTTCAAGGTTGTTATTGTATTGCGCAATGTTCATTAATGGCCAAACTTCTGAGGCTCCTTATGAAATACAGGAATGCAGATGAAATGAGAAAAATAATTTATGATTTCATTAAACGTTTCCCTTTGAACTACAATATGGATAGGAAAGGTTTCTTCATATGACGAAAGTTTTAAAAGAAACATTCCACATTCCAAAAATCCAGTAATCAAGTTGAAAATTGCCAAAGTAAATATCAAACTTCAATGAGTCTGAGACGAATATGCCTGATTATGTATTTCTAAAAACGGAAAACTAAGTAAATTATCAACAGCTTGCTTTATATGTATTCCTGCTGCATACTGCAAACAACAGGTAAAACGGTTTGGTTAATGATTCCATTCATAAAAGAAGGGTATTAAACTGTGAAATACATTATTTTCAAAGGGGAAATGAAATCCATAAAACAAACAATCTTTACAATGTAATTTTAGTGCTTCTTTTTTAACTTTGTCAGGTAGAGAGCGATGAATATCTCTTTTTGCATTCTTTCTATTATTGTTCTTAGCGTTTTCCATCCAAAACTATTGACCATAATGGTAATGGATTTTACGATATGTAACAGTATTGAATTGATAACCCTAAAATTCGAACGGCCACGTCAGATCGATTGTAATGGAGCACAAAAGTTAAGTCAAAGACATTAAACCATCCATTCGGTATAATTGCATTTATCCACGTGGATTACAAAATTATTTTCAGAATAATGTTGTCCCGTTTAAAAAAAAACAAAATCTTGTGATACAGTGCAATACCCTTTCAGACTTCACAACAAATGGCGTCCCCTTTTCCCTGAGGTGAAAGTAATGAACTCATTGAGCGAATAGATTAAGACTTCTTTACACTTCTCCTCCTTCTTAAAGAGTTCACCAACGAGAACAACTTTATCATAAGGCCAAATGTAGACGACGTAGTATCTGATATTTCATTGCCTTATTAGAAGAATTTAGACAGGTGGAGGCAAACACTCGTCCATTGTACTAAAATGGGCAGAGCAGAAGCATCGAGTTATTGCTTTCACCCACAAGCGACAACAACTTGTTTTGTTTACGCTATTCGATCTATTTAGTTTTTTTTGCGTCGTAGTTCATCTGGTTCTCTGAGTATGACCTAATTTTTTATCCAGCTGCGTTATACGCGGAAGTCCTTAACTTGAAAGAATCGACATGCACGAAAAGAACTCTGTTTTCCTCTTATTTTGTCTTGTTTTAGCATACTTACTTTTCGCGTAAATCTATAGATTTGTAAACCGTAAAAATTCATATGTAATTGGAGAACTTTTGTTCTTATACAATCTTCAAATTATGTTACTGTATCGCACCACTTTACTTATGTAATAGTAGGTTCGTAATGTGCAATTCACCCAAACGATTAGAAATACTACCTAAACTCAGCAGATTGGCAGAATTCACATTTAATCTTTTGCGTACTTCGAAAATGCACCGAGGAGGAAATAAGATCTAAATTTCCAATCTTCTTCCACATCTTCTCGTAAGTCTTTTTAATAAACTATTGAAGTATATTTCCCTTTCAATCCGAACCTCAATAAGTCAAAGCTCGCCTACGCCTGAATAATAATCCGTAGGTAGATTGTTTACGCAGGCAGGAGCATTCTTTCAATCCACACAGCTATGGAGGTACGTCAAAATGTTTTCCAATAATAAAGATGAGGTTGGCTCCGTAATTTGAAAATCTTTGAATGGTACACTGAATTTTGTATAATGAATAAGATAGATACAACGTAAAGATTCAATCATAAATTTAGATTAATCTGTAGATAAACTATGGAACTTTTCATCCATAACTGCGAAAGTCTAGAAATCGAAATCTTTTGAAGTTATTTAAAAAATGTTACCTAATTTTTAAATGAATACATATTAAATCTGGAAATAAGTACCCCGTTTGCTATTTTAATGTGAACGACTATTACTATTACATATTACACAAAAGAGCACAATTTGTAATGCACCGGTGATCTGAAGATGTCGATTAAGCTTAAAAGTAAAAGCTTCTTTTACACTATGATTTGCGTTATATAAAGCATGGGTCGTAATGATTTTTCAAAATATAAGATGACAAATCAATTTAAAAAAAATAACACTTGGACTTGTACATAAAGTTTTGGGTTTAGAATAGTCACAGTGAGCCATAAATACATTATAGTTTCTCTCACTTCGAGTTTTGTCATTGTCCATTCAGCACTTGTACACCAATAGTCTATAGTCATGTATTTTTCTCGAAACTCTTTGAAATTTAGATGATGTCAGGGAATATTGAATGCTGATAATGTTGAGTGATGCATAAATAATTGGTACGGTTGACGCAAAGTACACACATTACTCTGTTTATCGATAACAATAAGATTAATTACTGTAAGCGTATATTCATACTTGACTATAATTATATGGCATGACAAAACCGGTGGATTTTGTCCACATGGTTTTCTCATAAAATGCCACCACCGAAAAGTGAGATGTAAATAATGTCATTATTGTAAAATACATTTTATGATTGAATTATTACTCTATCGTGAGTTTTTAATTAAAATCTATCTAACTGTTATCATTACTCCTTATTTATGTACAGCTCTACTCTGTAAATGCATCCGAAAAGTATTGTACGTTACTAATAAATTGGAGAAATGTTTAACCCCCATTTATTCCTTCCAAAAGCATGAGCTGATTCACTTCTATCTGATTGCTTGCCACAATGCATAAAGCATAAAAAGTATATATAGGGATGTAAAAGAAAAGAAGGAATTTCTTATATACTTTTATAGCTTCAGCAGGTAAGGTATGATGGGAAAATTTTCAGTCGGTTTCATAGCCACGTTAATAAGCAAGTATGATGACGTGCTCAAGTTAAAGAACTGCTATTTCGCTAGATTAATCTCATCCCATTTTTCGTAGACTGGTGCTAGTGTTCTAGTGTTTATCAAAATCTGTCTATTGAGAGTGATCAACTCGAGGCTTGTTGAAGCCGATTCATCATTCTGAAAGAAACATTGAGTCGAGTTCTCCAACTATGTAGTAGCAACACATTATGGATTTCATCATGCGGAGAGCATTAGCTAGTTGACATGGGGATTTCGAGATGTTTCCATCATTTTGGGGTAACATGTCAATCATCGATGTCGCAATGGCAGGAAGTACCGCATTTTGTTTTACAATACAACCTTACTAGAACACACTGCAAAATTATGCTGCATGAGCTCTATTATACTTCATTATTTTGAGTCTAGTTTATAGTAAGAACTATAAGAACTGTGATAAAAAAAATATTCCATGATGGTTTCTGAAATTATAGTGTTTTTCGTTTTTTATCAGGATGGACTTAAAAATAGCATTTACGAGTGATGTACCTGTCATGCTGATATTGATATTGTTGTGATCCCTAAATATTCCGTCTAGAGAAAGTTTCATCTTCTTATGCATACATGAGGACATCACTAGAATTGACGTTGTTCGTGCAGAAAGGTATACGTATTTTTAAGGGAGCATACGTTGCAGAATGGTGAAAGCATAAAGTACGGTTTTCTTTTGATACTTCATGACAAGAAAATTATTAAAAATCCCTGTGGCAGAGCTGGATCTGAACTGATGGACTCCTGAAAGTTTTGTATCTTACGATTTGTTGATTCTGTGATGTTTGCCTGCATTTTTTCAGTCATGGCTGGAAAAACATGCCAGTCATTTTTAGAAAATAAAGCTTTTGGGGATAATAATTGTGAAAGACAGGCGATCCAACAGAAAGGGAAAGATCTTTCGTTCATGATCTTTGCCTAGAACGTTAATGTCCCTGGTCTGTCATTCGCTTGTCTTCAACGATATTTTATTTCATGAGCTTCTAGTTCCGACTTTCATAAACATCAAAATATCGGGAGGAAAAGTGAAACTGTCTTTTTTCATGCAAAAAAGCTTTCTTCGGGCCAACCACCATCATAGCAGAAAGAAAAGGCTTTCATCAGATAAAGTTAAGGCAATAAATTTCAACAAAGGATGAAGGCAATCAAGTAGAAAAATTTACTAAACGACAAGCTAAATCAAATAGGCTTTCTCCCTTCGGTTCTATTTTTGTCTCACAGTCTCATACTCTTATGGTGTCATATTATATTGGTAGCAAGGTACCCTGACAAAAAATGGTCCATATAGACAGAGGATCAAATTCCCAAGCACAACGTCCCAGGTTGCTAGTTTCCATCCATGAAGAGATTTATTCACGTAGCTTCATATTAATCTCTCCAGTATGATCGAATTCATCAAAATTGCAATTATTACTACAACCGTCCCTACCAACCACAAAACAAAACGGCGGAGAGCCACCATCAGCGAACGAATGATGAGCCAAAAGCTTGTTTTCCCATAACAAACTCGACAACACTAGGGATTCTGTATTATATTCAGAGTAATAATGTAATGAAAATGAAATGAATATCATTCAACTTGCAACCGCTGTCATGAAATAAAACGCTGCAAGACACGACATAATGAAAGTATCTCTTTCCACTCTGTTTGGACATTTTTTATGGGTTTACTAGTTGTGTCACATAACCAATACTTTCCTTTTGGTCCCCAAGACACAAACCAACAGACTCAAACCACCAGCACACACCAGTATTATTACAAGTGAACACCGACGAAAGTCTAAATACTTATGCAAACTCTTTGTGCTGCTGAGAAGTACCTAGCAAGCGAGCCACAGAAATCAAAGCGTACATAATACTAGTAAAATGTAGTCACTCGAACGAGAATGAGAATTTTTAGACTTTTTTCAAGCAGATGAAGCTACTCTATTCCTTTGGGATTCCCGCAATTCTCCGTCCAATTTCATTGTTCACTCTGGTATAAAACGCTGAAGTAATATGCAATGGAAATTGAATAAGAAGTTAGTGAAGTGATAGAAAGAGCTTTGTCTACCCTAGCCTGGAAGAGCTCTACACTTGAAATCATATAATACGAACTTAAATGATGCTCCACTATTTACTAGAATGCTTTGTGACACTACTACTTTATATTGGTACGACTACAATAACTACATTCCTCAGATATTTATTTTCCTCAAATGGAATCTCATAACTTAGGCTTAAGAGACACCACCAGTCCGTGATGCCCATTCAGCGTTATTGTGACAATAAAGTCGTGAAAATTGCTACCTTTATTCAGCCTTAAGAACAATATTATACATTCGTGTATAAACTGGTAAAAAGAAGTTCAATATCATGATCTACAAGAAAAAGTACGAAGGATATCTCCATTTCAATTTTCACTTACTCTGCTTTTCTCCCCTTTTCATCGCATTTTTAGGAGAAAATAATGTTCACCTCTTCATTTCTCTTGGATGTCGTCTTCTTGTTGCCTCTTGAGGGACCAAACCACACTTTTCAGTTACTCCAGAGATAAAAAACTGAGCAAACCAAACCAGACCTAACTAAAAAAAATCTCAGTCTGAAAACGATTTTTATCGCAATAATATCTTTACCCTTATTACTAGTTTATATCTTAAAAGCATGTTATTAGGAACGATAGAAAGCTGCAGCATTTTGTAAGCATATATATATGTACACACCAGATTTTTTCTCTCGCTTTTTTCGTAAAAAAAATGTTAAGCTCGACTTACAAAAAATTTTTTTGGGTTCTACAAACATAAAGAAAAATCAACATGCTTGTCTCCATCACATTTATCCAGTTGCAAGCAAAGTCTTTCTTTTGTGGAAACGGAGCTACAACCAAGTTGAGCAAGCCGATGGTGTAAGGATGTAAGAAAGGGAACACTGACTCGAATAGGTACGCAACATTTTTTATCATCATCAGGGCATAGCAGCAAAAGCAGCCTTCCTTTTGTGGACTTTTAAAAGAGAAGGAAGTATGACGAAAAGGAAGTGGTGGTTCAGAAGCATAAGGAAAAAAGGAAAATAAAAAAAAGTTGAGCTCGATGTTATATAGACTGTAGCTGTTGTAGAAGTGTAGTAGCAAAAAGAAAGAAGCCGTTTCTTTTCATACAAGTGCTGGCAATCATGAGAAACGCTATTCAAAGCATTTCTACATTCTCTTCGTTTAACCTTGACAGGTTGCTGTTGCTGAGTATGTTCCTTATGCTTTCTCCTAGCTAACAACTTGCACAACCGTTTTCCTCATACAAAATAGACGTTCTGCAAATACTGATACTTGCCAAAAAGTCAGGCCTTTTATCCATGAAAATGTACATCCGTCCAGTGATTCGTACCTATATATACCCCTGTCTTTACATTTACATGAATATTCTAATCCATGAATTTCTGACATCGTGTGAAGTACTCCAATTTTGCTTTTAGCAACATGAATATATGTATCATTAAGCATAAGGCCGCAATGGGGCTCGCTCGCTTTCTCCGTTGTTATATAATAATGTTTCTTGCCATGCAATGATATTATGCTATATTGCAATTTTCGCTTTCCTCGTTTTTCCCTTGCTTTTTCTTTTGCTTGAAAATGCCGAATAGTATGGTGGGAAAAAATGAGATGGGATACATCGTAGAAGAAGCAGATGATCATCTTTTTCTGTCTTTATTCGCGAAGCACGCTTCTGGTGAACCTGAAACCTACCACACTACTTCATGAATAAACTCGATTCCTTTCTTCGAACGCTGTCCGTTGCCCGTGCGTACCCGTATTATCATCATCACATCGCTGAACTGAAAAAGAGTTTGTGTTTTTTTGGTGGTGGTTCTAGTGCTGCCCTGTACGACGAGACAGCCAATGTGAGTTGTCGACTGGTCTGGACTGGCACTGGCACTAGCACCAATTTTTTCAGCAGTATTTCACCGTTTGCTGCTGTTGCTTATGTTGTTTGTGGCTCCAGCCATACGACTGCAAAAATAACAACAAAAAAATTCTGCTGCAAAACAGAAGACTCAAACGCTCACACTTTCCTCAGCAGCAGATCAGCAGAAACAAGCACCGACCAAGTCAAGTGAGGACGTTTGCTTTTATTCTTCCTTTCTCTCTTCCTTCATAATAAGCCGTGGCATGTGCTTCTCAGTTTCAAAGGAAGCACATTACAAGTTACAAGCCAGATTTTCACTCAGGTGTCGACTTAACAAGGTATAAAACGTCGTTACGAGGGTTGCTTCAGGAGTATTAAGACGATTGCATGTGCATACCAATCGTAGGCAACGGATATAGGATCCTGTAATAGGAGAGCAGCGTTTTTTATGTAACAATATTCAGTCAGAGGGTAATTTACTTTCTTAGAGTTATTTCCGTTCGAGTCTAAAATTTACCCCCGCACGCTTCGAAGAGTCTAGTCAGTGCTAATTTATTTAGGCAATTAGGTTCGGAGATGAAGTTTACTCAATCAAAAGGGAAAGACGTTGTGTCATTAGATCAACATCGTAAAAGTCTCTGAACCGAATGCAACGCCGCAGCTACATGTGATACAAACTCCACTGGGCCAAAATTTTATCGCTGTCACGTTCCACTGTCTTTGCTGGGCCATGTAATACCTCTCCTGTCATTTTTTAGACTAAAGTGTAATCAACCGTTAATTTCCTACTCGCAAATGATATTTAACGCCATTATATTCCGAGTTTTCTTATAGGACTTTCAATTATAACAGACACGTGGTGATTGACGCTTACTTGAATTAATGATACGTATACATACATACCTTCAGGCGAGTATTGCAGAGGAAACCATTTGATTACGTCTTTGGTTACAAAAGAAATCTAAACATCTTCCAGATAAAATCTTACAGATTAAAGTTGTGGATAAAACGATACGAGAAAAATGATCCCGAAAGATTTATTCAAGAGCTTTCAAAACACAATTCATTAGGAACATTACGTAAGGATTACTTAGATGATCGTATGGTGTCAATAAACACCTACGCAATTATTTTGTGCGAATGTAATAAAAGCCGGAAGTATACAAAACTGAAAGTATGAATTCATTGAGCTGAAAAAGCCTGACAACGATTCATTGGAGTCACGTCCTTGGGCAATCCCGAAAAATTTCTTTAATCTTCTGCTCTGGTTGAGAAAAAGGAAAAATTACGGAGGCAGGCCACCAACAGCCCACTGCAAACAAGATTGAGGTAGGTTGCTCATTTTATTTTNCCACTGCAAACAAGATTGAGGTAGGTTGCTCATTTTATTTTTTCTTTAAGAAACATAACTTTTATGAGTTGGACAGTATAAAACTTGATAACTCGTACTTCATATGCAAAAATTACGAACAACCTCACACACAAAACTTAATGGAAAATATTATAACTGATTGTTGGCATACACATCGTGCGAGTAAACAAAATTTTGTTTAATTTTTTTGTGAATAAACATACCATACTCATAGATTCTAAAAATCAAGGAAAAAGGAAAGCAACCCACTGCATGAATGCATAATCTTTTGCCATGCACCCGCATTTCCCGTTCAAAGTACACTAATATGGAATGGGGCATTTTTTTATCATGTTGTGCAAGACACGACAAACAATCAGCGGATAAAATCTTTAAGCCTGAGATTGAATTTGGGATAAAAATGCAATTTTAGTCCATGCCGTGATTCGTGATGTAATGTGATAAATCCACCGCCATGAAGTTTTGGATAGATATATAACGAAGCTGGTTTCGGTCTTATACTAGTTCAAAGCAAGAGCCATCCTATATACTTTAGATCATCTTACTACTTGAAAAACACAGGGATATCATTTTTTTCAAATCACATAACGAATCTAAACTGTTAAATTGCTAATGGCTATAACGTTTCATTGACAAGGATTCCGATAACAGAAAGGGGGGATTTTAAGTAGGACTAAGACTTTCAGAGAGAGAGTTTCTCAATTTGGGGTTTTATGCTACACTATTTTAAAATCATTAAATTATGTAAGTCATTTGCCAAAATTCCTTCTTTAAACCATGTACAAACCTTTCAATGTCGCAAAAAATGCAAAAATAAAATTTAAAAAACACAATTTTTACACTGCTGTGGAAAATAATATCTAAATGTTCTTCGCAAGCGAATTAGTTATACGACATCATTGCTCAAACAAAACTTTAAACCGGAACTGAGAGTATTTATTCAACTCTTTTCCCATTTCAATCTAAAGAATATTAGAATCCCTACTTGTTATTACAAACTGATGGTG
>JAHZMX010002832.1:0-15427 GCA_027743895.1 Seira musarum
ATTTGAGAGTCTAGTTTTTTATAAATGAGGAATATAACATATTTTTTATTTATCGAATTCTATCTATAAGTCCCACAAAATCTATCTTTTAAAAACAAAAACTGAGAAAGCCTATTTAGACTGTCATTTATTGTTCGGATCAATGGAAATCGTGAAGCTGATAAGATGACTTAACTTATGCCCACCTTGATTGTAATCAAGCCCGAACAGTTCTCATTTCACGTCTCAAATCTCAGACAAAAATTTTAATTGTGGTGGTTGCCACGCAGGCAAGATTTCGCATCGCCCTCGGAACTCGTGTATTATGTCCTTCAACTGAAGAGATGATGACGATGATGGTCAATAAGTAAGTTTATTTTTATGATTTAAAACCAATTGAATCTTGTTTTGTCATACACTCTTGAACTCAGAGTGCGGGATTCCCCATCACTCCATTGAATCAATTACCTAGATAAAATGAATTTGCAAAAGTAGTTTATCCAGTTGCTTGGTCTAGCAAAATTGTAGAGAAAGGGTGCGAAATACGGCTCTATTACGTCAGCAACTGGGCGCCTAGTGTGTTGTGATGCGATCCGATCCTTTTTACCCCCAAATTACCTCGATAAAAAATTGTATTGATACCTTTTCAGATAATAAAAATCCAAGTCAACTTTTAATAGGATTCGTTGTCGGTGGCATTATAACTAATAATAATGGAAATGATTCACGCGCATTTTTTTAGGTTCTTTTTAAATTACAGAAAAAGTAGAAGTTGATCTTCCTCCAGGTGCAAGAAGCATTTCATCCAGTTATATTTTCAGTTCCAGGCTTAACGTGACCAACCATAAAAATCTTTAGGCTTTAGGACAAACCATCCTGTATTTTCATCATTATTATTACAATGCTACCGCTGAGACTACTGCGTTACAAGTTTTCTTCCGACGACGACCCCTCGTCTTGTTTTAGTTGTAGCTGGAGTGCAAATCATGAATAGCTAACAAGGAATAAAGCTAGTCCATAATCTGCAATTCGCAAAAAAAAAAGAAAAAAAATCTTTCCGTATTCACGTAGGCACACATACGTGTGCTAGGTCGCAACCCCAGTACACTGCAAATGCGAATATCTAAAACATTAAAGGACAATGCGGCCAAGTCCAAACTAAAAGCTAGTTAGCTGGCCGGCCAGAACTGGAACCAGAAAACCTGAATATTTTTTGTTCATGTACTAAATCTGGTAAATAGTACAATTTCTTAAACGATGAGTGCAGACAGTCAAAAAGGACTCGCCAAAAAGAATCACAAGGTCCAAACTAAAAGCTAGTTAGCTGGCCGGCCAGAACTGGAACCAGAAAACCTGAATATTTTTTGTTCATGTACTAAATCTGGTAAATAGTACAATTTCTTAAACGATGAGTGCAGATAGTCAAAAAGGACTCGCCAAAAAGAATCATTTCTGTCAATATGATTTACAACGTTATCAACCAAATTATGTATTAATGAAAGAAAGGAACATGGAATATTTTTTACGTAGAGTGCTGAATAT
Organism: Seira musarum; assembly: GCA_027743895.1. Taxonomy (NCBI): domain Eukaryota; kingdom Metazoa; phylum Arthropoda; class Collembola; order Entomobryomorpha; family Entomobryidae; genus Seira; species Seira musarum. The sequence continues at coordinate 1,522 of JAHZMX010002832.1, forward strand.
CGGAAGCTTGTTCTTGCTTGTAAAAAAACTTTTCTGATTCACTCTTCTGCTCTACTGCTCTGACCAATGACCGTTTCTGCATCCATCAAAAAGCAAATTAATTCATGTTTCAACACAAATTATTGCTTGCAAGAAAAAACTGCAACGATAAAGAGTACCTTAAATTTCCTACGAAATATATGACGACTAGGGAAAATCTGAAGCGGAAAATGACCTTTTCATGAATTTCCTTTGTTCAACTCAGATTGCACTACTTGTATCACTGGTTTTGCACTCTGTGCAAACAAAAAAAAATCCAAAATGACTAATTTCGGAAATGTTTCTGTTCTAACACCATCTTAAATTTAACATCAGGTACATCCCACATTGCTGTTATGAGTCCGACCTGTACATATTTTCAGAGGAAATACCAAAGCTAAAAAGGTACTTGTTTTTCCAAAGTTTGTGTTTGCAGAATGTTTCGGATTTTTGACTAGTTTTTATTACGTTATTGTTTCACGCATGCAACAATTGTTCAACTAAAACAACATTTAGGTAACATTTTCCCACCTATTCTGTCGTGACATTCGCCTATTGCGTCATATTATTTTCACTTATACAAAAATGTCTGGCAGACAATATAAGTGCCATTTAGGCCATTACGTCAAAATCTTCTACCTGGTGCCCCAAAATCGAAATCGACTTTGTTGTTTTTCTTGCGTCACATTCAGCACAAAACCCAGACATAAAAACTTGAAGGAATGAGTTTCTCTGATATTGAGTTTGAACTTTGGAACTATTCGAAGTTGAACTTTTCGGTAGTCTCTTTATTCAGGTTACTGATGTAATAAATAACGGAGTTTTGGGAATTTTAAATGAAGAAAGAACGAAGTTTACTAATTTTTGTTACTGATTGTTTGACCATTCTTTTGTTTGTAGATGACAAGGACAAGGACGGATAATAAATAATGCAGACTGAAACTTGATCGTAATTGAAACAGAACTTAAGTTATTATTATAAACAGCTTCATTATGATATGATTAGTCCATTTTAAGATGCATACTTTCATCATTCCGTTGATGTGTTTGCCTACTTCATGTATGATTGATAGCATAAAGATAAACAAAATTAATTTCTGGATTCTCCATTGAGTAGTTTGAACCAAAGTGGTCTGAAATGTTGAGGAAAATGACAATTCTTATAATACAATACAAATATTTAAGAACAGTGATCAGAAACTCCTATTTTATGGCAACCTTTCCTTAACATTTTTATTAAATAGCAGATTTACGAATATACAGTCAACGATGCATATTTATTTTTGCAGCTTTCCTCTAACCAATTCATTTTTAACAATTATCATCATTACCATCAGAAATCATGCAATAACACATCAATGTATATGTTCATTTATTTAAAAAAGCCAAGAATTTGTTTATTAAATATTATATCAAACAACAATACCGTCGTGGACGAATAATCTGGACTCTAGACGTGCTTCTTGACAAAATAATTTTTGGCATGTGTTATTACAAGAACATAATTACAAGTAACCCATTGATAAGTACGACCACAACCACTCCATGCAAAAATTAATACACTTCTAGTTTTTTATCAACTTACCAACTACTGCAAAAAAGTTGGCCACAAAACAATAAAGGGGAATTCCGGCAATGCCACACAATATAATTCCATCTGTAGGAATTAAATCTTACATTAAAGCTGATAAATTGCATGAATATGATTACGACAATTATTCCTACGTCTTCACGAAATAGTCAAAACCAAGCCAATCCTGCCAAAATTGTCGTAGGAATTAAAAAAATTCCACGTGAGATTGGATTACTCTCACGCTTTAAGAGAGTTCGTGCTATATTGTCCTCCTCTTCTTTTCACACCATCCGCATCCATTCTTCTTGTGGAAGAACAAGAAATTTCAGCTCGGTTACCTACGGGAAGCTTCATTATCATGCAACTGCAATAATGTCCGTATAATATAATCATTGAATGTTCATCTTATCAAAGTTTATATTATGCATAAAAATTCAATTTTTTTTTTCAGAATCGCAACCAGCTTTTCAAGATTATCACTTGGAGTTAGTTCCATGATCACATTCAATTCATCAGAGGCATCCAGTCCAGTCAAATCTTCTACGTTGACATTACCCACCTAAAAAGTTGAACATGCAACATCGTTTGACTTGGCATTGTTATTCAAATTTACTTTTTTTCTGAGTGCAATATAATAATGATATATATAAGCAAAATTGTTGGGCTGAAGCCTTAACTCTATTCTTCTCTCAACTTTTTTTTACACATTTTTCAGCACCCGTATTCACTGGAATCGGCTCAACCATCACCATCACGCAAATCCAGCGTTGCTTTATTTTTTTTTTATATTGAGTGGACTTGTTTAAAAGGAGACAATGTAACCAGAGACTCCAAACCGTTCATGCATTTCATTATGTCCATTTTAATACTTTTCATTGTAACAATAACCACTAACCACATTAAATGGTGTACTTGTTCTTGATGTGCATTAACACGTGTGTGGTGTGGTAAGATAACACGGTTGGTAAAGCTTTTAGATGAGTAATTCCTTTGAAAGCGGGCGGACTCTGGACTTGATGGATGGAGTTACTAACCATCCTCACTAAAATTGCTGGAGTAGTAGCAGTAGATTTTGCTTTTCGCATCGTTAAAACATACTGAGCCAGTTAGTCTGCACTGTATTGTATTCAATTTGATTTGAGGCGCTCTTTGTTTTCAAAGCGGTTTTGCTGAAGACGAAGAACATTCACTTCATTGCAGCTTCTTTTGGGTGCCTTATTCACCAAGTCGAAACCTAACAAATTGTACATGATAGGACAGGATCACTAAAAGGTATTTTTTATGCAGACGGAGTAAATTCTGAAAGACAACCAAACCAGTTTCAAGGTCCACTCAAGATGAGACTGGTCATTTTTTCGAAGCTCTTAGTAAAGTGATTGTCAGTCGCACAAGAACTCTAACCCTTCTCACATTTCGGATTTTCCGATTCGACCTCGTGCAATCCACATGAGAAAATTTGACATTAGTCAGCAGTTAGCAGTAGAGAGGAGCCGAAGTCGGAATGAATGGCAGGAAGGTGAAGTGATTGAATAATAGCCAACCACAAAAAATTGGAACGGTTTCATGACAAAAAAATTTGAAGTGATTTTATTTTTTACCATACTATTTTCTGAGAAATTACTGTTTTTGTGATATGATTAATTGTTTTGAACTGACAAAAACCAATTATCGTGAAAATAAGCCGGAGGAATTTTAGCAGTGTTTTACGGTGTAATATTATCCCTGGCATTACAGATCTTCCGTGGTTTTTTGCTTGAATAAAATACGTAGGTAGTAAGAAGCAAAATAACGCAAAAAACTGGATAACCGATCTTGAGACGAAGAACGTGCATTTACGTAGGTTCGTTCGTAGCTCATACTTACTTACAGGGTGACAAGTGAATGGGACCGGAATTCTAATAAGTTATGAACTACGACTTGGTTTGCCGATAAAAAACAACTTTGCCAACATCTATATATTTTGGCTGGCACATGTCCTCTTACGATTTAGTTGATGTGCAGAAAAGAAAACTATTATTTGTGAGGCTAACTTCTGTGCAAAGATCACGCTTTGTTGTAAAAAAATATCAAAAATCGAAATGTTTTCCTGTGTGTGAATGCAAAACTACTCTATAGCATTTGCATGACAATTTGGCGAATGCCTTAATCCCCATCGCCATTTTCGGTTTCATCTTGCAAGGTGAAACTTATTGTCATTTTAGGTTATTTATGAAATATATTATTAATATTTTGGCTGGCACATGTCCTCTTACGATTTAGTTGATGTGCAGAAAAGAAAACTATTATTTGTGAGGCTAACTTCTGTGCAAAGATCACGCTTTGTTGTAAAAAAAATATCAAAAATCGAAATGTTTTCCTGCGTGTGACTGCAAAACTACTCTATAGCATTTGCATGACAATTTGGCGAATGCCTAAATCCCCATCGCCATTTTCGGTTTCATCTTGCAAGGTGAAACTTATTGTCATTTTCGGTTATTTAAAAAAGATATTATTTTCAACTGTGATTGAACACTTTTCGAGAAGTTTCAAACATGGAAAGTTATAACTCGAATGAAAATCATCCAGAAATGGATCCTTCCGTTGATAATCTCAAGGGGAAGGATACCATTGTGCCAATAAGTTATGTAGAAACGTGCCAAATCATTGACAAGTAAACCAGTGCTCAAAGAAAAAGAATCCGCAGTGCTAGTCAGAGACCTTTGTAAAGGATATGACCGAAAAGGCCCAAGGGTGCTCAATAATTTTTCCATGAATGTCAAAAAGGGAACCATGTAAGTTTTAATTGTTTTATTTAGCGAGCCATTACATATAAGTATTATTCTACTGTTGCAAGCTAATTCATTTGTGCATATAAATACTGCCGAAATTAATATTCATCTGTCATTTTATTTACTCTCAAATGACAGATACGGTTTGTTGGGTTCCAGTGGTTGTGGAAAGACAACCGGTACGTCAAAAAATAAAAGCATTTTTGCAAAAACCTCTAAAAAGATAATAACCCGTTTTAAACTCATTTCATTTCACAGCGCTTTCGTGCATTGTGGGTCTCAAGAAGTGGGAATCAGGTTAGATTTATTCCTACAAATTTAAAATGCACTTTTTATGTCTTGGTCTGGGTAATGAAAAGTAATATTTTACTATCGTTAATTAAATAGGAGAAATTCTAGTATTCGGAGAAAAACCAGGAACGAAGGAAAGCGGTATTCCTGGAAGGCGTCTCGGTTTTGTACCTCAGGTTAAAAACCTAAAATTTACACGTGCATTTGATTTGTATACCTGTTTAACATAAAATATTGACAAACAAAAATCATGGGAATTTACAAATGTACAGAGTACGTGGTCAAACTTGAATATTTACGTTTCTCACAAACACACGTACATGAAAACAGGCGAATGCTCTTATCTTTAATAATAATTAAGCCGAGGGAGGAAGTATTTTGGTATTTCAAAACTGTTATACACAAGCGCAACAACACCAAATCAAAAGTCTAGTATTTCAAAATTTAAAATAAAATGAATGAAATCTGCTCATTAGTTCTTCGCTAATGAATGTTAATGACACATAATCAAACCAACAAAAAAACTGACGATCATATTTTTCTTTTAGGATATAGCATTGTACGACCAGTTAGATGCTTTCGAAAATATTCAGTATTATGGAAGACTGTAAGTAAATATTTTTTTAAATAGAATAATTTAATTTTTTTATTCCAAAATATCCAATCAATTTTTTAATATTGCAGGTACGGCATGTCATCCCAAGAAATTTCGGAACAATGGTCCGTCCTAGTCAATTTACTCCAACTTCCAAGCGACTTTAGATTGGTACAAAACCTCAGGTAAATACGACCTAATTATATGCTACTTTTAGAATTTCCCTAGTTTCTAGTATTTGTTTACATGCTTCTATCAATCATAACAAATCAAGTAATTTTACTCGTGGTCGTGTGACTGACCTAGCACCCTTTTGTAATAATGAACTTGTTAAACAAGTGTTTTATCCCAACAAAAAAAAATGTTGGAAATAGTAAAGGAGAGCAATTCATTGAAAATCTAAAGAAATATAAGATATGAATGCAGAATGAATAATACAGCTTTAGTTTATTGATTTTTCTCATGCTTTGTCTTCTTTTTCATGAAATCAGTGGAGGCCAAAAAAGAAGGACCAGTTTGGCCATTGCTTTGGTACATACCCCAGGTATGTTACACTACTTTTTTGTGTATCTTCATCAAAATGAATTTTCTAATTATGTCTTTTTTGTTATCATTATCTCTAGAGTTGCTGATCCTCGATGAACCGGTACCGGAAGAATTTGATTATTATTGCACTTTAACCCTATCGCTTATGTATTTACTTTGCCTTATAGTTTTAGTATGTGGGTTGCACTTTACGAAGGTACAAAAAACGGCTTTACTACGAAAAGATGGTGACGTATTTGTGCTTTTATTTTTTCTAGACTGTCGGTCTTGACCCATTGCTTCGAGAAAGGTAAGCATGGATTTTGTAAGTCATATTTAATTAAAATTATGAACTAAAAGAAAATGTAAATTAATTATGTGCTTTTTTATGAATTTATCTAGCGTTTGGCAACATTTGTATAAGTTGGTACAAATGCATGGGACCTCTATAATTATAACAACTCACTACATAGGTATGTCTAAAAAGTACCAGTTTGATTTTGAGGGACTGCGCATTTACTTTCAATGTTCGCCATTAATGCTTGGAAATATTTTTTAAAAATCTTTTCAGAGGAAAGCAGAAATTCGAATACGGTAAGAAAATTTAACATTTATCAATTTCATGCAATTAAATTTTAATAAGATTACGTGTAATATAAAATTACTGTTCTAAATTAAAGATTGGGGTGATGCGACACGGTCATCTTCTGGTTGAAGATTCACCTTCGATATTGATGGCACAGTAAGATAAATATTTTTAATTAGGTACTAAACAATTTAACATTCGGACCATAAATCATAATATGTGGCTGCTCCGCAGGTATAAAACCGACCTTTTAGAAGATGTAGTATTGAAACTGTGTTGGGAAGATACGAAAAGAGCTCTGAAGAGAGGCTCAACCGTGAGCCTGGGAAATAACAACAATAATCGCCATCTTTTCGGCCTCGACAAGGACTCTGGAGATAGTGATGACGATAGTGGGACTGGCACTGACGACAACGTCGATTTGGATGTTGTAGCTGTTTCTAGGTCAAACCCAGACTTAAGCAGCGGAACTATAGACACTGGTGATTGTGATAGTAGCAGTGGTGCTAGCAGCACAAATAATGCAAATTCTTCTGAAGTTCCTAAGAAAGCAAAGAAAAATGTTCGTTTTCCTCCAACGGCTCCTAAAAGATCAAAAAGTAGTGAGGTCTCTGGAGTCCTGTTCCAATCAAGATGGAAACCAGAATTGGACTCTATTGTTGTATCAGACGTAAATAGTGTTGAGGGGAATTACAAGCAAAGTTACGAATTTGACTTCACACCTCCAAAAGCTACAAGACCAAAGCCACCCTTGCAACATAAGAGTAGTTGGGATATTTATAAAGAACGAGAAAGATCGAAAACAGGAGCGAAAAAGGTGGTCTCCGATATTTTCTTAAGGATTCAACGCGTATGGGCCTTGTGTTGTGTCGTGTATTTAAGTCTCTTGAGGCATCCCGTTTTCTTCCTGGCTGCTTTGATATTACCTGCCGGAGAAGTAATTTTAACAATTTCTTCTGTGGGGAAGGAACCCATAGGACTTCGAATGGCTGTTGTCAACGAAGAAATGCCGGATTGGCTAACAAATTGTCCATGGGATGAGAGCAACATCAAACAAGTGTCAAAAGCAAACGGCATAGATCCATCTTTGCTCATGACTAGTACAGTGGCTCCGATTGTCAAAGATGATGATGACGTTTTGGAATGCGATTTTTCCGCTTTGAGTTGCAAATATTTGAACTTGGCAGCTCATGGAGGCATCATGGACTTGGTAAGCAAGCAAATGCATTTATTCATTCAAATTGTCGCAAAATGAAAATTAGAGAATAGTTACATCCAACTTGGCATACAGATTCCATACGGTAGTACAGAAGAGGCTGTGCAAGATGTGGAAAAAGGAAAATTGTGGGGATACATTCATTTCCGCACAAATTATTCCCAACACATGATTGATAGACTGGCTACAAAGCAATTTGCGTATGAGGAGTCTATCAATGGTTCCAACAATCAGGTAAAAGAGTAGATAAATTCATGTTTCTTAAAATTATTTTGATAGCATTTCATAGATTAATAATTGTTATAATTTCTTATTCAAGTCTACGGATGGACATGTCCCAATACTTGGGGTAAATGATCTATACTGAAATTGGAATATTTAAAGATTAAAATATTTCTTGTGACTATAATTCTATTTTTATTCATACTTTAGGTCGGTAATAGTAATTCAGGAGGTATTCGACGCGCTTCAAGGTTACATTCAACAACTCATAGGATCGTGTGATCTTGGCGCCAGGCAAGCTGAAATTCCACTACATGTAAGCATGCAATTTACAAAAAAATTGAAATACATTTATGAAAATCGCAAAAGCATTATTCATTAATGTCAATTTGAATTTGACTACAGTTTCGAAATCCCGTGTACGGAAGATTGGATGCAAATTACCACGACTTTTTAATTCCTGGAGTTTTAGCCAACATTTTGTAATAATAATTAAACTTATACTCCTCCAATCAATTCGAAACTTAAAAGTCAATCTAATTACCAATTTTGATGGTCTAGATTCATGATGACTTTTGCTATCAGTGGACTAATGTTTATCACTGATCTCAAACTTGGAACGATGGGACGAGCCAGGGTAGCTGGAATGAGGACCGTGGAATTATTTGTAAGTTGATTAAATGTGCTTGTAATCCGCTTTGTTTCTACGTTTCTCATTTTCCATCTTTACTTTTTCAGTTAGCGTACACCATAACGCAAGGATCGATAGTGGTCATTCAAGTTATCGTTTGTTCGTTATGTCTGAAAATTGGGTTCAATTTTGAAATTGCTGGGTCAATTACATTGTACATTGCATGTACACTTCTGTTGGGAATGTGTGGACAAGCATTTGGTAAATTTTTAAATCCCTACTATTTTAACACATCCTATAGAGTTCTTGTTGTACAGAATTTCATATATTTTAATTTACAGGTTTAGTGATGGGAATCGTGAGTCAGGACGAGATTGAGGCTCTTATTTCAGCACTATTTATTCTGCCTCTGATGTTATTGTTTGGAGGTAGTAGAATTTCTACGAAAATTATTAAAAATACAAAATTCCCATGAAAAATTCTGACTGTGATTGATTAACTTTCAGGAGTAATCTGGCCACTGGATTGCATGGCTCCGGTAAAAAATTCTTAATTCTAAAATTGCTTGTTTTGAGCTAAATATTCGAGTCTTAAATTAATTACTGCCTATTTTTTTACTTCTATTACAGTTTTGGAAATATGTCGGAGCCAGTCTTCCAACCACACTCATAACAGAAAGTCTCAGAAGCATAACTTTACGAGGAGTTGGAATAACTCACGGACTTTTGTATCCTGGAATAATCGTTACTTCTGGTTGGCTCGTGTTCTTTTGGATTCTAGCTTTAATTGCATATAGAATTTGCATAAAGTGAACCTGAAAGTATTTTTAAATCCTTGCAATTTTCTCATAGAATTACCTAAGTTAAATGCAGTGATTCAGTGATATATAGATAGAATGCACTACCAGATACTAATACAGACTGTGATTTGCACACATGATATAACGAAAAGTAGACCACACAGTTTAATAGGTTTTTATCTCTGAGCTCTCTTCAATTTATTACTGTATGGATGAAGAGTATAATTACATTGTTTGTCATGAAGTATTTTTAAAGGACTAGCGTAAGATTTTTGCGCAATTGTAAATCGTTAATTATTTTGTTTAGCGCTAAAACATTTATAATTATTTGTGGCTCATTTAGTGAATGTATTAAACTATAATTCATAAGAAGATAATAATTTGTGTATATGGTGCCATGTTAAGGTTAAGACAGGTTATCCAATTTTCTTAAAAAATGCCTTGTAAAATGCAAGTATGTACATATTAGTAGCTGTACAGAAATGTATTTAAAACCTGGTAATAAATAAGTACCTAACTGAAAATTAAAATAAAAATCGTATGTAAAATGTTTTCCCCAAATTACGTTTGCGAGTTTAATAGGTTTTTATCTCTGAGCTCTCTTCAATTTATTACTGTATGGATGAAGAGTATAATTACATTGTTTGTCATGAAGTATTTTTAAAGGACTAGCAGCGTAAGATTTTTGCGCAATTGTAAATCGTTAATTATTTTGTTTAGCGCTAAAACATTTCTAATTCTTTGTGGCTCATTTAGTGAATGTATTAAACTATAATTCTCAAGAAGATAATAATTTGTGTATATGGTGCCATGTTAAAGTTAAGACAGGTTATCCAATTTTCTTTTAAAAAAATGTCTTGTAAAATGCAAGTATGTACATATTAGTAGCTGTACAGAAATGTATTTAAAACCTGGTAATAAATAAGTACCTAACTGAAAATCAAAATAAAAATCGTATGTAAAATGTTTTTCCCAAATTACGTTTGCGATAAACAAAGCCTCAAACAAATTCTTAAGAAGCTGCCTTAGTTAAATCAGTCCTCTTTGTTTTGCTTTCCTACTTAAGAATAAAATCCCTAATTGTAATTGCAATGGTAAGTATTCTTGAAAAAGTTTGTGACGCATTCATTGCTTTTTGAGGAGCAAAAACTTGCTCCTATTGTATTAACCATTGTAAAACAGCAGAAAAATTGCCTGTAATAAGGGGAAAATCTTCGCAATACACTCCGCATGGGAAATTCCATTTTGCTCATTTATCGAAAAATCAGATTACCCGTTCTGACTTTTTTTTACCCCGAAAGCATGACTTTGCTCAACTATTGCATCAAGACAGGAAACGACGGAGAACTTAGATTGTGATTCGACATTTTCATAAACCATTTTTCATATTTCATGAATCTGATGTCTTAACAAACACTCCAATAAATACATATAACGAGGTCAACGTTATTTCATTTACAAATCCAATTTTCCGATTCTACCTAAATTGCAAAACAATTTTTTGTCTCTGATTGATTTTTGCCGGAGGAACGATTGAAGCTTCCTGTTTATCCACAAATCATTTTTTGAACTAACAAGTAATATGAGCTCTGCATGACTCATCAGTTGTGGTATCTGCTCGATTTTTGTACTGGCACTGGTTTTCAATAATTTAAATGGAATCGACATCAGATTTACTTTATTCCCACTTCAATGCATCAATCGAAATGTTAATACTAAAATCATGTAATAGTAAGAATCTTAGTGAGTTGCCGAGTCTAATAATGAGATGTGGTATTAACTGAACTCCATAGGCCATAGGTAGTTATAAAAGCTGATAAACATTCCTAGCTCCATGTGTTGTACTTCCTTTCATTCAGCTTCACTGGAAGCCATCCTTCCACAATTATAATTGTATTCGTGTCATTATCTTTCGTATTTATAAGTGTGTTGTATGGGAAATAAAAAGCTGCATATATCTGTTTACATTGTTTGTCTTCAACACAACACAATTATTGGTTAGCAAACGTCAATATTATTAAGCTTTTGCAATGCTTTTTTAATCTTAGATTCTTCTGCGAGCTATTTATGTGATTAATTTCGTAAGCTGAGACTTTGGGAATTAAACCAGCTTGTGTCGACCACGAGTATTCTCACTCTCACAACTTTTGTGAATGCTGCACCGACCGACAAAGAATACCGTTTGCCACAAAGATGATATGTTGATATGAGCACCAGCAAATTTAGCCACTACGTGTGGGTAATTATCCTCATTTTATGGTCTACACGTTCGGTGGAAGTCCTGAAGTTAAGGTGGGAGAATGAGGAACTGAAATAAACTTATGCTTTTGCTCATCTAAATATTTTGCGCACAAGCAAGATTACTATTTTCTTACAAACCTGAAACCTGGAGCAGGAATTTTTTCTCACGCAGGAATATAATTCTTCTTCAACGGAGTGAAATGAACCTACTCAAAATGACATCTTCCCAAAACATTTTTTCAGTAGTTCACATGCGAATTATATCTAGTTTGTAATCAGAGTTTACCCAATCCCATTCAGAGAGTAAAATGATCGCACACGTACGAATATAATTTTCTACCTCCAAGACTAAGCTTACTAAACATGTCGGAATTGCAAGCTAATTAAAAAAGATAATGGGGGATCTACTTTGCCATTCGAACCCAACATTTTGCACCATCATCTCATTTTTTTGAATTTTTATCAGCTAGACTTTTTTCATGCCAGTCTAGTTTTGCCATTTCACCTGGAACATTGTCCAGGACCAAAAAATGTGTTGTAAATTATTTTTTTACGCTTTGTAGACGAATAAAAAAAGCAAAGACGTGAACATGAATTGTATTCAAGGTTCAGAGAGTCCTTTAGTTGTCACTCATAAAAGAAAAAAAATCATAGTGGCTGGAAAAAACGAATAAAAAAAGCAAAGACGTGAACATGAATTGTATTCAAGGTTCAGAGAGTCCTTTAGTTGTCACTCATAAAAGAAAAAAAATCATAGTGGCAGGAAAAAATGATGTGAATGTTACAATTGAGAATCAGGGATCTCCCTCAAATTCTGCCGTTTATATTCGTAACCTGTGCAAAAGTTATGGAAATTCACACATTTTGAAAAATTATTGCATGAATGTGAGAAAAGGGACCATGTATGTGAATAACACTTTAAGCAAATTTTACATTAGCTTAAGCTTAAGTGTTTGCTATAATCATTCTTTTGTGGACTTTTTCACAGCTATGGACTTTTGGGAGCATCAGGATGTGGAAAAACGGTAATTTAAAAAATACTTTGACCGTTAAACAAAAATACGTTAAAAATAAAGCAATCATATTATTATTTCATTCATACTTATTTTTGTAGACGGTTTTGTCAACCATTGTTGGACTAAAGGTAGCACATAAAAATGTTCCGAAATCATATTGCTTTAGTTCAATATTACTTAGAATTATTGAATTTTTATAAGAAACATTTTGGTTTGACAGAAATGGGATTCTGGAGACGTTTTCGGTAACATTTTAAAATGACACTCATCAACATATTTTACTATTTACTTGGCTGGCGATTAGTTTTCGATTTTTATAATTTACTACCTCTGAACCATTAGTACTTGGAGAACTCCCGGGGAAAACGAGGAAAAAACTCGGTTACGTCCCACAAGAAGCAGCTTTGTATGATCAATTGACCATCCGAGAAGTGATGGAATTCTATGGTCGCATGTATAACATGCGCAGTCACGAAATAACAGAAAGATGGATTTTTCTAACAAAAGCTGCTTGAACTCCCTGCAAACTTTAGACTTATCGGAGACCTTAGGTAATTCATTTACATAACAAAATACGACTTAAAATCATCATGATATTATTTATATGACGGTTTTCTCTACTTTTCAGTGGAGGTCAGAAACGTCGAGCGTCACTTTCGGTTGCATTGATGCACTCGCCATCCTTATTGGTTCTTGATGAGCCGGTTTGTGACAGCACTGTCATATTATTTGTTAACTATATCATGCATCTAAACTAAATTATAATAGACTCTGTCGTGAATCTTTTAGACTGTTGGGTTGGATCCACTGCTCAGAAGAAGGTATCTCTCTTGCTATTAAAAATACTAAAAGGAGTAATCAACGCAACTTTCAGTGTCAATTATTACGTAGCTGAGCGTAGCTAAGCGAGTATTGAGATTGCCGTGACCGTCTGTCCGTCAGATGGATAACTCTCGAAAGAGGTCACCGATTGACCTCAAATTTGGAACATAGCTTCCTGGCATACTGAGTACGAACCCTATTGTTTTTCAGAATTTTAGGNAGCCGGTTTGTGACAGCACTGTCATATTATTTGTTAACTATATCATGCATCTAAACTAAATTATAATAGACTCTGTCTTGAATTTTTTAGACTGTTGGGTTGGATCCACTGCTCAGAAGAAGGTATCTGTCTTGCTATTAAAAATATTAAAAGGAGTAATCAATTCAGCTTTCAGTGTCAATTAACTTATTGCTCGATATCATCTTTATACAGTATTTGGAACCATCTTTATAAAATTGTGAGTACGCTGAACACGACCGTCATAATTACTACACATTATATTGAAGAAGCTCGACTTTCGAACACGGTTAGCAATTGGAGCACTCCATTATAATCAAAATACCTAAGTATTTACAATCGAAAACATTTGCAATTAAATTCTT
>JAHZMX010002833.1:0-18154 GCA_027743895.1 Seira musarum
TTGCTTTATAAGAAAGATCATGATGCCACAAGATTCTTCTAGGACCTGTTGGAATGGAACAAAAGTGACATTGCAATTGCGCTTTTCGTGAACAACACTTGAATGCGTGTGCCCAGTGCCTACATTTATTTTACCGCAGAGTTGTCGAGTTGATGTGCCATGTAAAGTACATGAACATTAGTAGATATGTACCTATATATAAAAGAGGAAAACATGTCAACATTAACAGGCTGAATAAGAGTTTAATCTCCCGTTTTCAATGGCCTTTTACTAATGATCATGATCACAGTTCGCAACATAAGTGTAGAGTCATAGACCACATGTCACGTCGAAGTCGAGTCGAGCAAAGCTCAACAACCAAACAACAATAATAATGCCTTTTTAATAAAAGAATTTTTCTTATCACTCCTCCTCTTGTTGTTGCGTTTTTGCTCACTCTTCTCGTATTCGATTCACTATCGTACATTCATCTTCTCAAATGTGTCACCTCATGAACGAATAACTACATTTACTTCCATATGAGGACAGAGGACAAAAAACTAATTCTACTTTTGGCAAATGAGTTGAGGAATAATAAACATTTAACCTTTTCATCCTTAGTTAAGTAGTCTGTATTTTTTGTCAAATGAAAATGAGTTTTAACATCAACATATGTACAGCTTTTAGAATAGCGAGCGCATCGGTATTGGATATAAACCGATTTCGTTTTTAAGTATCTGAATGACCTTTGAATATGTAGTAATAGTGGTAATTAGTCTAATAAAAATACTGGTAATGAAACTGTATTTCATAAATCAACTCAAGCTCTAATAATGTAAGGAAAATTAGAATAGCATAAACGAATAATGAAAAAGAATCATACGCTTTCATTTGAATAATTTGCTTGTACATGCACACTGCACCTTTATTTCAGATTTTTCCTTTGTTTGGCCGTTTTAAGCAATAAAACATTATGAGATTTTTTAATCGCTGTTGTTTTTTTTCATTTTGCTGAGGCATCAACATCATAATCATAATAATAGTCTTTTTCGCTTTGTTCACTGTTTTTACAGTGTGGCTTCATTTTCAACATAAGCGTTTGTGCAGTTTTAGTGGCTTATAAGTTACGATTGGATCGGATTAAAGTAAAGTTTGCAGATGAAGACTTGCAAATAACAAACATTCATGAGTAGAGAAGATCAGAAGATTGCAAATAAATGTCATGTCAGGCATCTTTTGCGTGCGTTGTGATGAACACCATTATATGTATTTGCAATAGGAGTAAGAGTTGTGTGATGCTATGTAGTTAAATTATTCAGCCTATTATTATAATCAATGATGACTCTAAAATTGAAGCTTGTTGTTGGGGATTTTGTAATGCGAACATGCCCTTCAAAACCAACTGGGCATTCAATGAACAATGACATGATTCGATTGGATGGATTCAAAAAAGAAATTATCAAAATGATTGATCTTTATGTTTCAATAAGATTTTCTTTTTGAATTTATTCTTTGGCTAAAAGACATTGGATGGTGGAAGAGAAACATTAGCTTGAAACGCGACCTTATTCAAGCGATTCGACTTTCAGATTGGTAAGATGAGAAAAAGCTTTTTATGATCCCAAGTAGTTCTTACATATTGGTCTCAATTTGTACAAAATGACTTTAGAAAGGAGAGTATTCTGGAGTTTCCTTCTCCTTTGCCAATTCGTTCTTGTAGAGCTCAAGCCAGAAGGCGTAGCGTTTCTTGAACTTCTCTGGCGCATCTTTTAGCTCCGTGGTAGTGCCAATTTTGTACCAATTTGCTGCAGGATTTTCAGCTTCCACAGGCTATTAAATTAAATCATTTAATTGAATTAGTATAAACCACAAAACGTCACAAACATGAATTACAAGCTTTCGACTCACCTTCCATTCCTTAGCTTCTCCCCAAGTCTTGGTTGGCTTGCTGAAATTGTGAAAATTTCAGAACTTTTGTTGTAATATACTTGTACAATTTTTAGTAATCATTTGCTCATCGTATTTTGCTTGTCATACCCAGTTTCGCAGAAAGATCCGAGCAACTTGATCAATCCCTTTGAGAGTTCATACTCTTTGCTGTCTTTGGTGATTTCAGGGAAAGCTAATTTCTCAACATTGCTCTTAAAAAGATATTGTACATCATCCAAATGGGCCATGCCATAATTCTCATTTTCGACTCCCAAGAATTTGAGACCGCTGGTTTCGGGTTGATGTTTGAAATAGTAAAGGTAGACTGGAGCTTCCTTGGAGTACAATTTGGCAGCGGTAACAAGACCGAAGCCTAAAAATCTATCCATGAAAATGTCGGTGAGATTTCTAAAGTTTTCCTTGTTTATGGGTTGGTCTCCAAAGTAGAATTCGCGGATTTTCTTGGTTACAGCATCCTTATCGGTCGCTGTATCCTTGTAAATGAAGAGGGTGGGAGCAATTTCATCGAATTTCTTGTCGAGCTTCTCGAACAAGGAATTGTCCTTGAGAAGGGCAGCGGTGACAACGTTCACGCCTTGCATTTCATTACCTCCCATGATGACTGGGACTTTGCTGATGATTTTTCCTTCCTTCAAGAGCTTGACTGGATTGTCTGGAACGATGAGTTCGGCTTCAGTTTGTCCTTCGACTGGTTTATCAACGGTGGGACCGAACCAGGCCTTTGCGGCAACGTTGAACTTTTCTGGTTCAAGTTTTGTCATTTTCTCGAGAATTTCGGTAGCATCTTTTTCTTTTAAGCATTTGACGAGGTTCTCGGATGAGTCGACTGGACATCCAACTTGTTCACCAAGTTTCTTGGCTTGTCTCACTGGGTCTCTGATGAACGTCAAGCGGCTGAGGGTGGATCCGCCCATCGAAATAACTTTGGAGAATAGACCCTTGGACATGGGCGAAAGTGTGTGAAGGAAGGCATCAGCTCCTCCACTTCCGGATCCTATAAGAACTTCGACTGGTTTATCAACGGTGGGACCGAACCAGGCCTTTGCGGCAACGTTGAACTTTTCTGGTTCAAGTTTTGTCATTTTCTCGAGAATTTCGGTAGCATCTTTTTCTTTCAAGCATTTGACGAGGTTCTCAGAGGAGTCGACTGGGCATCCAACTTGTTCACCGAGTTTCTTGGCTTGTCTCACCGGGTCTCTTATGAATGTCAAGCGGCTGAGGGTGGATCCGCCCATAGAAATAACTTTGGAGAAGAGACCCTTAGACATGGGCGAAAGTGTGTGAAGGAAGGCATCAGCTCCTCCACTTCCGGATCCTATAAGAGTAACACTGGATTTGTCGCCTCCAAACTTTTCAATGTTATCTTGAACCCATTTGAGCGCCATTATTTGATCATAAAGACCATAGTTTCTGAAATTACGATAGAAATTGAAATTACAATTACAAGACAATGAATCAAACATTTATATTTAAGGTAAGGTACAACCTACCCTTGGGCTTTATCATCTCCAGTATTTAAAAAGCCAAACAGGCCCAATCTGTAGTTTGGAATTACACTTACAGCATTTTCGTCTGTAAAAATTTAAATTTAGATTAAATTTAATTGGAGGCAAAGTCAAGGAAAAAATCCTTATAATTTGCTTGTATTAAAATTAAATACCCATGACGTATTTTGGATCAAAGCCGTCCTTTCCACCAAAGTTATTAAAACCTAAAAGTCATTACATAGACCAAGTTAACTACAACTCCATCAAATTTCATAGGCATTATGTAATAAATTGGTATTAATAAGATTTACCTGGATGAAGATATACAACGACTGGGAGCAACACCTTATCCTGGCCTTCCATTGGAAGCTAAAAATTTCAAATCAAATTAAATTAATAAAAAGCGCAAATTTTTTGAGGATATTACAAGTATATTGACTTACACGTGGTGTAAAGACGTTCAAGGCAAGACAATCTGGAAGAAAAAGGATTAGAATAGTTATTGATAAGTACGCAATTTGATAATCAAAATTCGGAAAGCTTTTATTGACAATACACTTACCTTCCTGTCCCTTAATTTCCTTAATCAAAGGTACATACTGGATGCACTTTGGACTAGGTTTGGTCACATCTTTGATATCTTCCCAGTTGTCTGGATTTACTGACTTTTTAAACCTCTCTGGGATCTTTCCATAAGGAATACCGGTGAAGGAATAGTACATGCGACCATCTCTAGACTCTGCGGTGGTTCCTTTTACTTTGCCGTGATTCGTAGAAACCACCAAATTATTCTCTGCGTCTTGTCCGTAGACAAGAGCAAAGGCACAGATGAGAGCGAATGCAGCTTTCATTTTGAAATCAGAATCAGGAGATCTTTTTGCCCTATCGGTATGAAGGACAAAATGAGAGTGTCGATAAGGTCCGCAACAACTCCTTTTATATGATCATCGAAACCTAAATGAAACGGGTATGCATTTCATTTATCTTTATCATTCTCATTGTCTTCTGGTGGGCTGGAACGTTTAAAAAACTTTTTGAAATCCATGTCCATTCAAAAGCTTCGGGCCATTATTTCTTAGAAAAAAGATTTAAAATAGCGAATGCACATGATTTCAATTCTCTCTGACCTTTTAATGTTATTGAATATTCTTATTGTGGAGCTAGTTGGGAAAGGTAAAACAATGCAAAGTAATGCTTTAAATCGAAGTATCCGAGCAAAAAATCGAAAGCTAATCTAACCATCCCGGCACCACTCAACGAAGAGTCCAAGTCCAATAGTCCAGTCCAGCTCCAGCATGACTCTATGAAAAAATCTGATCTTTTAAATGCAACATTGTAATAAAAAAATGATTGTGTTACATAAATCTTTTTTGTCTTCAGTTTTTGAACATCTTTAAATTTGTATTCTGCTGAGTCATTGTTAAATCGTGATGAAAAAATATCAGCGTTGTACACTCTTCAAATCCAAATCTCATTTCGTGACTTGACAAGAAAATGTTATTTTTGCTTCATTGATTGCAATTTTTAGGCGTTTTTTGCACATTATTTATGCACATTTTGTAGTGTAATCGCATCATATAACATCGTTGCATATTGTAATTAAATTCAGAAGCCACCTCATGTGGGGAAGTAACATAAATCATTTAGAATTTTCCACAAGGCTAAATGGTTTGCATAATCATAATCATTATGCGGTTTCTCAAAGTAGGAAGGACTCAAAAGAATAGGGTTTAAAATTAAACCTGTTTCTTGGTCAGGTGAAGGATCTTTTAAATGTCAAGATTTTTTTATTTGAACCATCACACAAAATGAAATATTGCCCTATTAATGCAGTTCTTCGCAGAGGAGGAGGCAGGAGATTCCATTTTTTTAAACTATGAACTGACCACTTTGACTTGCGCTTGCATAACCCATATAGTACAGCTTGGTGCAATTTGCAATTGAAAAAATAATCTATGCTTGGTAGGAATGATCTCGTTTTATTACGAGTAGAGTAGTGAGTGAGCAACGAACGCTTTATTGCGGTTTCGGAGTCGTGAAGTCATCGCCAATAGTAAATACTTTTTGTGACCTCAGACAATGGAGCAAAACAACACAAGACTGGTTTTTATGTCAGAGAGTCTATGTGTCTATGTTGTTGCTAACTGGAAAAAGACACTTGGGCTTGGTGAGAAATGATCTGAATTTTTTTTTGCTGACGTGATTACATGACCATAAAATATACAGCAGACATAGATATTATCAATTTTTTTAATTCTCATCTTGAGACAACCGAGCCATATATACCCATAAATTATTATTTATTTTCTGTGGAATCCAAATCCACATAAACAAATGCTCCTCCTCCGTCGTCTCCACCCGCCCCATCATCTTCAGGTTTCTCCTTTCTTCCAAGGAGTTTCTTCTTCTTCTCTCCGGCTGGCGGAAGCTCACGTTTTCCGTCTAGCCCAAGACTGTCCCAGAAATCAGTGAATGTAGTGAAGGGCTCCTTTATCATCATTCTTTCCGGACCTAATTGATACCATTGCAGACTACCTTTGCCCTGACCCTTCATTGATTGCCAATCGTCCACCGGTTTCCCGTTCGCAGCAAACATTATCCATAGTTTCACTACATTCTCTGAGAACTTTAAATTCTTGGGACGAGACTCTCTGATTAAGAAAAAGTCGCCGTAATCATCCGCAGGATCAAAAAGAAAATGAACTTCATCGCCATTGGCGACGCCCTCCGTTAAGTCTATTTTTTTTTAAAAAAAAAAGTACATTATTCATAACAACGTGTGCCTCCCTTTATCCTTTTTACGTTGTGTTGTTTGCTATTTAAAACACTTACTCAATTTGTCATAGTTATGCCATTTCTTAAAGCTGGAACCCACTCTGCTCCAGTAATAAAGGAAAATGTCTAGACTTTGCTCCATATAAAACTGCTGCATTTTTCACGCACTGATAATAATTGCGGTGGGAGAACATGTCAATGTGTGTTTGATGATGAGCTCGATTTTTCATTTCCTCTCCGGGAACATCTTTGTAATAGAATTCGCGAATTTTGTCCGAAATTGTATTCAGCTCATCTTCGCTTGCAAATCGTTCGGTGGACATACCAAAGCCGAAATTGGGTGGGTAGGATTTTGTATGGTTGGCGAAATATTGATCTTTACTTTCAGGGTTGTAAATGTAATCTGGAGCAACAAAAACTCATTATGACTTTTATTACGCAATATTAAGATGAAGCATAAAATTTTTTAATAAATTCACTTACGCCCAGTAATGAAATTTAGACCATCTTGACTGTTCACACCTGCAATGGTTACAGTAGTTTAATTAAACCTGGAATAGTTTAACAAACATTATTATTATTATACCCATCATGATTGGAATGTCCGTCCAAGTTGCATTTTCCCCCGAGTCCATTAGGATGTTCAGTGGGTAGTCTGGTAGAAATACCCTCATTTTAGGGTTAGACCGAACCCAATGTTCAATGACAGGTCCAAAGGGATAGAATGGATCTCCGAAAATGGTCTAAATCAAGTAAAGTAAACTTTGATTGGATTTCATGAACCTTTTGTTTTAGATTGTAATTTTTACCATAATTTTTATCCTCGCATTTTCTAAATCCTCTGCAGCCTTTTCTTCCAAACAATCTTGAGCTGCTTTAGTGGCAGACGCTTCACATCCCACTTCATTCAAAAAGTTTGTCAGTCCACTCAACTGTCGATCATCAACAAGAGCCCAATGGCAAAGTGGGCTGACAATATTATCCTTTACCCAGCGAAGAGCAACTACTTGGTCCTTGAGTCCAAGATTAGCTGCGCCTTCCTCGTTAAACAGTGAAAAGAATCCAAGAACGCCTAATTTCCAAAAGTAGGATGATGACTTAAATAATTTTTGTTCTAAAATGAAAAGAAACCTTACCTAATCTGTAATTCACTGTTACGATAACACAGTCTTCATCCATAAAATGTTTTGCTCCAAACTGGTCACTTTCCCCACCACTCCAGTCACCTCTATCCACCATCCAAGATCCTCCATGGAATACCACTAGCACTGGAAGATCTTTCAGAAGTTTGTGGTTGTCATGAGTATGAACCGTGTGCACGTTCAACGTTAGGCAATCTTCATCCCCAATGGGGGTTGTTCCTCGAATTTGGAAGCACGGAGGATGGCGAAAAGAAGCATCCCTTGTACCATCCCAAGTAGGAAGCGGCCATCTTGCTGTTTTAAATCTTTTTGGCGTCTGTGCATATGGAATGCCAAAGTACTCTGTGAAGAACCTCCCAGCTCTCGTTTCTGAATAACGTCCTTTTATACGGCCCTGGGGTATTGTGATTATTCTGCCATTCGGAGTTGCTTCCGCTTCCAAATAAAATATGGTTAACGTGAACGGAAAAATTAATATTATTTTAAGGCATTTTGAAATTGAAAATGAGCTAAAAGTACTGATATCTGTTAAATGTGCCATTTTTATTCCAAAAATTTAATCCAATTTTTTAAAGAAATGAGATGCTTATTTGAATGAGTATTGAACAAAAGGAAATAAGGCCTTCAAAATCATGAACAAGAGCAACTTTTATTGCACAACGTTTGCAGTACGTAAGTCTTGAATAATATCTATGTGGCAATATTTGTTAATGCTAATACACAGCGTTAGCCAAGAATTTTAGAGAAGAATCCTGGCTTTTTGGTTGTCGTTGTGGTAGTACTTGAAGTAAGGATCGTCATCCTTAAACACCGCATGGATTACTGGAGGAGCTGGAGTAGTGGTAGTCGTAGTGCTTGAGGAGCCACTAATTGGGTTTGCGGCGGTAGCTGCACTTGATGACCCTGTCTTTGAAGCAGGGGTTGGACTGCTGACTGAAGCAACTGATTTCAAAGTTGTTGTAGATGATGAGCCAGTAGGACTGGAAGTTGAAGAAGCTTGCAATGGTGATAGCCCATAAGCCAGTCCCGAAGCGGGTTTATTTCCTGAAGCCAATGTTGACCCTGCGACAGGCACAGCAGGTTTCTGAGATGACAGAGCTGGTTTGGGTTGTAGAGGGAGAGGTGGAGGTGTTATTGGTTTTACCGCAGATTTTTCAGTCATACTGTAACCAACAACAACCTTTCCCTCATTTTAGATTTCTCAAAAGGTAACCCTCATCCGCTCCTAAGTCGAGACCTTCCCAAACTTTAAATGTTGGCGAGGTAATAGTACTTGCCTCGCTTTGACGAGGTGAACCAAGCTGATACCATCGCAACGAAGAGGTTGACTGGCTAGGAAGTACAGAAGACCATTCTCGTTCCCCCTTTTCATTCCTTTCAATCATTTTCCCAGTTCTCGCAAATTCCGTCCAAAGTTTTACCATCTTCTCCGAAAATAGTTGGTCCTTATCCCCCTTCTTGATTTCAGGAATGGCATTTAATGCTATATTGAAGAGGAAGGGTAACTCATCATTATGCACAACCCCTCTCATTTTGATTTTATCTCTGACGCCCCACTCATCTAGAAACGTGGATGCACCTTGATAGCTCAAGGTGTAGAGGTAGACTGGAGCATATTTAGATTGGGCGATGGCCGCTTGCGCTGTACATGAAATATAGTTACGATCTGTTAAAGCAATTACCAATTTTTCTTTGCTTTCTTCCGATATCTTTCCGTTTCCGAAGTAGTATTGTCTGATTGCATCTGACACATTAGCAACATTTGGTGCAGTTTGACTGTAATGAAATACTAGAGGAGCAAGTTTCTGCCAGTCTTGACCTAATTTGCTCAACTTTGCCGGAGTTGTTAAAATGTTGGCTACAGCCAAATTTAGTCCATTTAATGAGTTATATCCCGTAAGCCAAGGAATACTTCCTGCCTTGCCTTCGCTAATGAGTTTTTGGGGTAAATCGGGAACAACAGCTTTATCCTTTGCCCATTTTTCGACTACTGGGGCAAACGGCACCGCAGGATCTTCGAGATAACTTTGTAGTGCAACTCTAGCAATTTCAATATCTTTCAGACTTTTCCCCTTTATGCATGCGACAATATCTTTGCTGGTCTTTCCGTTTGTTGGACAATTCAGTTTTGCTGCGAGCTTTCGAGCAACGTTACCTGGGTTACGTACAATAACCCATGGACATAATGCATTTCCACTCTGGGAAATCACTCTGGAAAATAGCCCCTTCGCAAGAGGGGAGAGCATGAGATAAGAAGCCATGGCTCCACCGGCGCTTCCTCCCATCACCGTCACTTTCGTTCGATCCCCTCCAAAACTTTCAATATTATCTTGTATCCATTTCAATGCGAGGATTTGATCACGTAATCCTAAATTGGCAGGAATCTCATTATCCCCTGTACTAAGAAATCCAAGAGCACCCAACCTATAATTTAACGTTACCAAAATGGCCTGAAAGACAAAAATGAAAGATTATAGTTTCAATATTAAAAAGGTTCCTGGACTACATAATTTTGGCTAATTTGATTGTACTTCTTCATCCATAAAATACTTTGGTCCAAATATTTGTCCACTTTGTGATACAAACGTGCCTCCATGAATATAAACCAAGACCGGCAGTTTTCTTAGCGATCTTCGTGGTGGAACTGGGGGTGGAACATGTGGAGGAGTGGGGGACCCTGAAGACTTTGGGACCATGAATATAAACCAAGACCGGCAGTTTTCTTAGCGATCTTCGTGGTGGAACTGGGGGTGGAACATGTGGAGGAGTGGGGGACCCTGAAGATTTTGGAGACGTTTGAACGACTTGCTTTGCTGGAACAGGAGTCGTAGAAGCTAACGCCGGTGTT
The DNA here is from genome assembly GCA_027743895.1 of Seira musarum. Lineage (NCBI taxonomy): Eukaryota > Metazoa > Arthropoda > Collembola > Entomobryomorpha > Entomobryidae > Seira > Seira musarum. The sequence goes on from JAHZMX010002833.1 coordinate 10,182, forward strand.
GGGTTTGCAACAGGGCTGTATGAATATATGTTAAATTTATAATACCAAGTCAACATCCATCAACATTTGCATTGATTTTGTGCTGACAAACCTGTAAACATTTAGGAATAAACAATCTTCGGATCCGATTACTCCCTTTGTTTTTCGGTCAAACTGAACGCATGCCGGTCCGAATTTCAGTGCCATCTCGCATACCAGTCCACTTTTCAGGTGGCCCGGCTTCCTACACACATACATTTTACTTTACAACTGATAAATTTATAGAATTCAAGCTTCATTTAACGAAATAGTACCTGAAATCTTTGGGGTTTTTGAGCATATGGAATGCCTAAATACTGTACAAACTTTCGTCCATTTCGTGACTCTCCCAATTTTCCTTTAATTTTCCCCTGCTTCAGTTCTAAAATTGGTTCTGTAATGACAGCGCAAAAGGCACATTCAAATGCCAATACCGAAACAATGAAAAGGGCAGATTTGAAACCCATATTTGATCAAGCAAGAAACAATGGCAGGCAATAACCAAATTTTTTTGTTGAGCACCAGAGATTTCTAACACGCCACCACTGCACTACTACTCCAAATGCAGTCTGCCAATTTTTTGCTTCGATTTCTTATCTCATCACATCCACATCGCATCATTTTGACTGTTATTTTGTGGTACCCAATTGTAAGACGACTCTAGAAATTACGTAATGGAAATGTGTAACCTGTAGGGGGTAGCCCATACGTCTCCATCAAATTTGAATTGAATGCTGACGTGCGTGGTCATTCTTGAAGGTGATCTTGAACATCACCAACATCATCTTTGCCGAAAATTTGCATATTGTAATGGTAATCAAGCACAGCACAGACAATTCATGCAACAATAGATATATTATTTTGACTTTTGACAGTGAACAAAAATTTCATTTTCAGTTAATTACATGCTAATCATTATGACAAGCCCACATGTGCAGAATCACGGCCATGGAAGATACAAAAGAATGTAAGGAGATGAACGACTGCCCAGTTTAAAGTTATGTGATAGCACAAGTACATTTTGCAGATGATAAAGAACAAAAAGTCAGATTTATTTGCGAGTCCAGTATCTTTTCCAAGAAATCAGTTGCAAAGGTCGAGGAGAAATTTAGATGTTCATAAGACCAGATTCGTTAGGNCAAAAGAATGTAAGGAGATGAACGACTGCCCAGTTTAAAGTTATGTGATAGCACAAGTACATTTTGCAGATGATAAAGAACAAAAAGTCAGATTTATTTGCGAGTCCAGTATCTTTTCCAAGAAATCAGTTGCAAAGGTCGAGGAGAAATTTAGATGTTCATAAGACCAGATTCGTTAGGTATTATGTAACCTAAAAATGTAATTAATTTAGTAGCTCCACTTTATTTTACCTTTCAACCATCAATTTTTGCAAGCTAGATAAAACTGACTACGTTTCCTCTAGGACTATGGCTCAACTGCTGGGGTAAGACGAAACTGAAGAGCCAAAAAAGCGTATGTTACGACTGTTCCAACACTCTATAAGATTTCAAGGGCAAAATAATTATATAATTTACAATTTTTGAAATTATTGGAATTTTTTTATTTCGTACCGAGCCAATGTAGCGATAACTTAATTGGAAAAAGTCGCCTCCAAAAAAAGCCGCATTCTGTAAGAGATAATCAATGTGGTTCATGGTGATGCTCCCAGAACTAGAAATTAAGTCATGACCAGAAAGAGCTTCATAAGCCAAATTTCTGAACCGATCGACCTGAAAAGAAGGTGACAGTGAATTCAGACATAGCCAAAAACACTTGGGCAATCAATAACTGTTTCTTTATACTTTACTTTATTTTTTACCTGTTTCTTTGTCTCGACAAAAAATCCTGTCATTAGAACGTAATATGTTATGTAAAAGCAGTTGTAAAACGAATGACTTTTTGTGCTCACTCCAGGTAAGCTTTCCATCAGGTTAACCGCTGACCATGGACAAAATGAACAAAACCAAAAGAGTACTACCCACCGCGTTATATGATTAATGGATTCAAAATACAATTTGAGCCGTAGGCTTTCATTCACGAAATATTCCGTCTTTCTCATGATCATCGTGTCGGTGTAGGTTGAACTGCGTAGCTGCTGAATATTTTCGGAATGTTTAGACTTTGATGAATTGATCAATTGTGCTCTGAAAACAAACTCTTTAACAGTTTGAAATGAAGTGTACGATAAAATTATAAGAAATGCATCGATGCAGTTGTACAAAAACATGTTGCATAGACTAGTGAAGAAAAACACTATCTTACATCGGCCCTACTGCCCCATTAGGGTGGTTAAGTATTTTAGAAAAATATTGACTAGCTATTGACTGTGTCGAGTTATTGTTGTTGCTACTTTGGGTAGTCCAAAACGGTTTCTCAATAAACGAATTATAAACCGAATCCAACGTAGTAGCAAACAAAGGCACTAGACAAAACAGAAAACTTTTTAGACAGTGGCGTTTACTAGAGGAAACGTACGATTTTTCAGCCAAGTCATTGCATTTTTCAACCATTTCCACAATTTTCTTTTGATTCTTCCAAAAGCCATAAATCCCAAATGACAGGTATAGGAGGTCCACAATTCCAAAGCAAATTGTAAAAATTTGGTCAGGATCAAGGTAAACGCTGTCTGTCATTTCATATGCGACCTCATTAAATTGGTAGAATAATGCACTAAAATGAATTATGAATGAAATGGCTTGATGAAGCTTATGTATCCTCAATTGTATTTGTCCAGGATCGTCCTTTGTTCTAGTGATTGAAAACGGCGCAATACAGGCAAAGTACAGGAATCGCAGATATATTTCAATGTGGGGCTTCGGAGTGGTTGAGAACATTTTTTCGAATGATTGATTCTCAACATCGCGTTTTTTAAATGAATGAAGCTTTACCAGGGAATTGGAAACTTGAATCTTCATCATTCTTTGAAGCGAATCACGAATTAAGAATGGTTCTAATCCTGGGGCTGACTGGATTTGACGCATTTGAAAAGTAAGTTGAATTACTGAGGCGCAATAATTTTGAAATGGATTCTTATTAAAATGGTAAATGACATTATGCACTTGTTCATAAGGACAAGTTTCTTCTTAACAGGTTCAAGTGTCTTGCCTTCCCAGGAACAATTTGTCAACTGAAAGTGACGACGAACTCAAGTGGTCAAAATAATTCAATTCTCACCGTTGACTTGAGAAATCACCTCAGTACAAACTAAAAGCGTTGGCGTTAATGAGGTTTGTTAAGGATCTTTTTATTCATTTTGTTGTTGCATTCGTGTTTGGGTGACACGTGGAGGGAGTGACGTGGAACTGTAGTGCAAGAAATGCATATGTAACGATTGCCCCAAAAGTCTGAAAATTGTAAAAAAGATAAAGGATCTATGAGTCTATCGCTGGACAAAGTGGACAATCAATATTTTGTTTGACAACATGAAGGTTTTCATGCGTCTTAAGCATGAATGAACTACTAATGAACTTACGCTGCCCAAGAAAGGGAACGTCAATTGGAAGAATGGTCCTCCACGTATGGCAGCGTCTTTTAATGTGTACTCAATACACTGAAGATACGAATCAGAGGCTTCGGCAAAAGGATCCTGATACAATATTGTCCGGTAAACGAGTGTCTTTAAAAATATTGATCTGTGGAATTGTCAAAACCTTTCCGATTAAATTAAAAGTAAATATTTTGACACGCAGCCTAAGTTTGCCCTCACCTGTCTTTTGGCTTCTACGCAAACGAACATTATTCCTCCGTAGTACAGTATGTACGAACATTTGTAGACAATTGCAACTATGTCATGGCCCTTGACACCTAGAAAAATAAATTATAGTATTAGGAATATTTATGTTGAATATTCCAACTAATAAAATAGAAATTCAGAACCTGGGAAAATTTCCATGAGGTGAAGGCTCATCCAAGGTGTAAATGAGCAAAACCAACAAAATACGAACCATGAGCAAAATGCATTCAACGAATCAAAATATAACTTGAGCTCTTGGCTCCGCTCATAAAAGAAATTTTGTGAGTTTGTCAATTCATTTTTATGAGCTCGCTTTCCCTCCATTATCGCCCGGAGAAAATGTTCCGAAGCGTTCACCTGGTCTCTGGCTGCCTCTACTGCAGATACAGCCATTAGGAGAAGACATCCATCAAAGGAGTTGTACAAGAGCAAATTGAAGACAAACGATGTGTAAATTATGCACTGCAGAATGCCATTGTGCCCAAGGGTATAGAAATATATTAGGTTGCGACAGCAGCGGGAAATGCTCAAAACAAAAATGACGTCATCACAAGAACAGAAAGAACAGGCTGAGAGAAAGTGATACAAACCCGCATGCATGATAATAACATTAAATTGGAAAATTACATCAATTTTTATTTTTCAAATGCCACTATTAATCTTCTTACTTTTTAAAAACTGCCTTCTTTTGATGACATTGACACGAGATTTATACGAAACAGAGTTATTATATTTAGCTTGGATTTTGGTTCTAACGCACAAAAATTCAGCAATAACTACACTGTCCACATGATTTAACTTTTCAGAAATCAAACTATGTAGTTTCTTCATTCCATCAACTTCTCGTGTTAAACTAACATGTGCTTCAAACATATCGTTACACTCTTTCACCCAATTGAAGAGCTGGTCGTTGGGAAGCAGTAATCCTCCACGGGAAAGCATATCAATCCAAGTTGGACCATTTGAAATTTTTGATCCGCAGTGTATGCCTTTCTTTTTTAATTTGAATGCAATAAATCCTGCCAAGTAATGGATAGCCTCAATATTACTCTCACTCGCCTTGATCTTGCTTGGTAATTTTGATTCTTCAGTTTGCCTAGTGTCAGTTCCTGATGACATATAGTTTTTAGTTAACAACTGGGTGCTAACCCATTCACAATTTTCGAATACTTCGTCCACATTTGAACTAGGGGGACTCTTCACTTTTGAGCCAAGTAGAAGTAAACGCAAGCGGTATTTAAATTCCGGTTGCGTTGGATTTGTGTTTGGTCCACCCAAAGCCCTGATCCGCGAAAACAAACTTTCGAGTGCATCTTGATTAAGTCGAGACGTGAGGATGTAGCTGACGTTATACTTTGATTTTAGATGTTCGTAAAGAAGATGTATGGCATTTATAGACATGACCAGTCCGTGTTGAAAAGGAAGTAAGACTCTTTTAATGTTTCCCGAAGACTTTGTGTAAAATCTTGATTCCAGCAAATAATGTTTAAGCTCGTTGAGGGTTAATGTCTGCTTCTCAAATCCATTTCCAAATCCAGATTTGAGATCATTGCGTGAATCTATCGGCACTCTTGAGTTAAGTACATCGAATCCGTTGTTAACCACATCTAAAAAGTGGGATATCTCTGGAGTTTTTTCAAATACTTTCAAAGCTAACGTTGCAACATGATGAGAAAACAATTGGGTAGCATATCGAACGCGCATTCTCTCAGGACCGGATACGTCAATTAACTTTTGGTTTAGTTTTGGGCAAAGTTTAACAGGAGTATTGTCGTAATTCACTAAGGTTTGAAATGTTCCTTTGTTTAAAACTGTGTTTGTTTGCGAAATCCTTATTCCATCGTCAATAACATGATTACGAAGAAGTTTTATCATGTGTGGTACGTCAGCGAAAATGAAAACATTTCTGGTTTCGTCAAATGGAATGACAAAGCAAGGGTGATCTGGATTTACTTCCAATGCTTTCCAAAGAGCTCTATTTTCCCCGCCTAGATCGCTACATAACGCCACAACAGGATATCCAGAAGACTCCATTGTTAAAATTAAATCACGAAGAATGGTTACTGTCATCGGAGTGTCAAACTTGTAGTAAATTGGCTGCTTCCAGTTACTCACGATTCCTCTAGCCATTGCTACCTGTACTTTGGATGCACTTTTAGCAATCTGGAAGTTCCCAAAGTCTAAAACTTCACGGGAATTAATATTCATTTCGTCGAACGAAATAACACAAAGGCGATCATGAATAGGCATAGTTGTCGCTGCACTTTTCAAAACATTAGTTACATCCGTTAATATTCCAGGATTACACGAAAACCTTTTCGTCCAACGCTGTAGAGTTCGAACACTTGGAAGGGGAATACCAAACGATGTTGAAGCTGCACGATAAGCACCAAGACTTATGCTTCTCACAGTTAAAGCCTTCACAATATCGGATGTGGTCCAATGATATCGTTTTTTTATTTTCGCTAACCTTGACTGAGCTTTTGAGAAGAGATTGCTCCATCGTCGACTTGAATTGTTTGATTGTTTACTTGTCCTTTGCTTCTTTTTCTTCAACTGAACAATAATTGACTTTAACTTCTTGATTCGTAGATTTTTGCGACGAAGAAGATCCTTGAGTTTTTTCAGCTGTTCTCGAAGATTTTCGGCTGAAGATTCTCTTCTTTTCTTCAGATTTGTCACTGGAGGAAGATTCTCGTTTCCTTCTATATTCAAAAAAATATGGATTGTTATTACCGCAAAATCAAATGCAGTTGTAATTTCTAAAGATGTTTTTCTCTACTAACCTAGTATACTTGTCACCATATTGTGATCAAGCCGCCGTTTTATTCGGTTGCATCGCTCAGAGTTGATTGGTATGGGTTGCCTCTCGTCGAACATAGTTGGAATTCCATTTGGTGCAAGACATTTTCGAATAGGTAATCCGAGAAGCTCATTTCTTAGATCTCGTTGATAAGCTGTCCCTTCAAAATGTTTTGAGCAAATGTGAGCATTAAGAGAATTGAATTTGTCCTTCCGTTTACAAAAATGAATCCAGACATTTCTTGTCTTCTCGTCCTTTGGAAAACAGTGGTATACTATTCCAGTGCCTTTTGTTTTCGTAGACGTATTAGCACAACCAAACACTGCACAAATGGAAGGCATCTTAATAGACAAATTAAACTTAATGGATTTCGAAACTAAATTGACAATAGCGACTTGTTCATCGCAAATGCAAAAGGTTTACATTTACGCTGACACGAAAGAACACAACAATAACCATCTCCATGTTCTTGTGATGACGTAGTATCCAAAAAGCAGCTGTTTTGTACAGCGCAAGGTTTCCTGTCACCACGTTGCATTGTGCCAAGGACAACTTTCTGATGCATTTGTGAAGCTTCCAGAGAAAAAGTCGCACCTTTGGTCAATATTCCAAACGGAAGCATCAATAAATCCAAAATAATACACTTCGTAGATTGTTAGAAGAAATGGAATGCTCATAATTCCAATGCGCTTTAACTTTGGCCATCCGATTCCTCGAGGTTTGAGCTTTGTCGTGACTTCAATCAGATACTGAGCTTGGTTTTGTTTGAACCACAGGGAATATGTACCTAGAATCACGTAGGCTAGGTCGATGAAACTGAAGCAAATTGTGAAGATCTGAACTGGATTTACGTCAACGTCTTGGACACACTCGTCGGCTACGGTCTTCAGTTGATTGAATAAAGCTCCAAAGTGAAGGACAATGCAAAAAAGCTTTAGAGAAAGATAGTATTTAGTTAATGTACTTTTATGAGGTTAAATTAAGATAAAGGTACTATTAAGTTGGTACCTGCTGTATTCTATTTTTGTCCAGAATGAGCTTGTTTCCTTCCCATTTTGGTCTAAATGGACAGAGGCAAAAATAGTACAGAAATATGAAACAAAATTCTAAATGACCTTTGGATTCTTTTTCATTCTTCGCCTTGTGCAATGATGCAACTGGAGAAAAAATTGGACGCATTGAAGGCTTTTTAATTTCATTTGAGAACTTTTCTAAACTAAATATTTTCCCTGAATGGGGTTGCAAAATTAGTTTCATGTCACTATTTTTTAGATTTTCGATATCGTCTTTGACGAAATTTTCTAGCATTTTGAAAGAAATAGTGCTTCCCAAGTTTATGGATTTGATTTGAAGTATTCAATGTGTCTACTTATTTCAAACAACTTCAAGTGAAAATTGTTTACGAATCCAGTTTTTGAT
>JAHZMX010002834.1:0-55108 GCA_027743895.1 Seira musarum
CTTTCATCGTATGAAGAATTTGTGGGTTCAACTGCAAAAAGCTGTTTCCTTTGACAGCTTATGGATCTTTAGAGACATTGAAGCAGTATTCTGAGAACATCATTTTCGCATTTAACCCTTTTCCTCAGCTACGTCTTTACAGCTGTATTAACAGCTTTATTATAAATTCAAACGGGATGGAACAAGATTCCAGCTAATGAGGGAGTCGTGAAGGAAATTGGAATTTTCCCCTGCAAAAGAATATGGATGATCTCATCTCTCAGAAAATAAAATTGCGAGCCGGAGTACCGCTTCCAATGCTTGTTTGTTATTTGGCCATTAAAAGTGCTCCCTCATTTCATCCATGTACAAGGAGCTAAGATTGTAGTAGGTAATCATTATTTTTTCTCATCTGTCATTGGTATTGACGGTCTTTCTTACACTATGATGCTTATAATTTGAGTCACAAGTCGTAATTATTATGATATGCTACGCTCCTATACTAAAGTCAAAATAGTTAATGAGCAAGAAGGTCCTATCAAGATCGCCTGATTCAAAAAGTAAATCAACCCTTTTATTCTTCCCAGATTGAAAATTTTCTTACTTTCTACTTAAGTGAAAGCAGAAGGTATTCAGATTTTACGATAATGATGAAGACTTTGAGTGGGAGGCACAATAGCCTATTAAAATAATTATTTGAACTTTTCTATCAGAAACACTCGTCCAGTTTCCCTTCTTCCTAAATCAATGGATCACTTGACTATGACTACGACCCCATTTCCATTTTCGTCGTGGCATTGCTGCAGATTGTCTTGGAAAGTCATAATTGCTAATTTGAAGTGTTCACATAAGAAATCGATTTTCTCTCTCCATCTCGCTAAAAAAAAGATTCTCCTCGAAGTATGTAAATTGAAAAAAAAATCTGGAAATCTGAAAATTATTCTAAAGCACATGCATAATGAACACTTCTATGTACCTCTTAGTCTACTTACTTACGCTTTCCTCTTTTTCCCTCCAATTTTCATTTTCATTCCAGTTCCCCATTTTTGCTCAACTAATGCGGTGAAGCGAGAAAGTAAAATGTAGGTCTACTCTACATATCTACAGTCTCTCTTACGGAATGTAAGTATTTTTACGAAGAATGAGAGCAATACATCTATCTATCCAAATCCAAATTCATTTGGCTTCTTCCTCTCCCTCTTTTTTTCTAGATTGACTTTTAGAATAACTTTCCACACTTTCACACATAACCTTAGCTTTTTTCATGTGGTTCATGGTGGTAGCTCACTTTGGTTCTGTGCGATGCGGTGGAAGTGAGAAAAAGGGAGTTAAAAGGAAAAGCAGTGCAAGTCAAACACCCACATTTATTACAGCAAGAGAGTAAAAGCATCGAGGAAGAAGAAGTGTTGAGAAATGTGTGTATTTATAATGTGTACATGCCTTTTTAGTGGAAAAAAGTATGTCATTTTCCCTCCACTCACTCCTTTTCCCTCCACTCTCTCTCTCTCAAATAGTAGACCACTCCATGAGAACTTTTTTTTTCTGGTATGCGATCCAATGCGATAGTGAAAGAGTTGAGTATGGTGAAAGAAGAATATTTGCATTTTAAATGGGCCACTTTCACCATCACTTTACTTGCCCATTCTCTTCTCTCTTTCATCTTATTGTACAACTTTTTGGTTGAGCTAAATGCTATTGCATTTCACTTTTCCATTCTCAGAGGAGAATGAAGAAGTGAAAAAAAATTGTGGTGGTAGTGGTGGCATGGTATGGCATTGGCATCGCATTCTATTCAATTGTATTGAAACTGAAGCTATATTGCATGTTGCCTATAGAAATAGAAGGCCAGGCCGAAGGCGATTCCAAAATAATAGATCTATTCACCCGAACCAAATTCTGGCTCTTTTTACTTTTTTTTGGGAAGAGACTATCAGATCAGGAGAAGGGCAATAATAACCCATTTCGTATAACTTTTTAAGGCCGTTTGTGTTGTTTAGCAAGCCAAGCCAAAGCAAACGACCTTTTGTTGTTGTTTTTTATGCCAGCTTGTTGATGGCAATGAGAAAAGCAGAGCTCTCATCGTCATCCCTGCAAATGGAAGAGTAAGCCGAAGTTAATGGGTGAGAAGTGCCTGTGTACAGTAATGCTTCATACCTACCTAACCAAGCGGAATTGGCTTAAGTTGAGCGAAAGAGAAAAACGCACTTTTTTCCCTAAAATTTCTGCAAGGCGGAGGAAGTCGTTGTTCCTACTTCACATTCGACCTACATATTTTTCCCCCTTTTTTGCGAAAGAGTTACTATAATGTTCGTATGTTTCCTATTTGAGTGGTGGTTGCGATAAGTTATCAAATAAGGTTGCTTTTTTCACGTAGCTGTAGTCATTTCGTCAATTTCAATGGCTCTTTACTCTCACACAGTCGGTCGGTCGGTAGTCTTTTGTCTTCCTTTTCTATGGCATGTGTTTACAATTTCCTCCTCTTCCACTTCCAACGTCGACGAAAACGACGATCCCATAAAAAGCCATTCATTTAGGAGGATGGATTGCCTCCATCCATCTATTCTGCGGAGATTGTCTTTTTTTATAGTTGACTTATTCTCTAGAGCGAAAATCACATTGACTCTTCTGCACTGTACTATATACAATGGATGGAAGGTACTTCATCCCATTCCAATCCACCAACATTCAACCTAACCAACCAACCTCTTTCCATATTCTATCCGTATCTCTTCCTCCAAAGCAGAATTGAGTCATGAACCCATTCTTTCACATCTTCCTTTCTGACTCCAACTTCGACGAACAACGGAATCGAATGAAGCATTTGCTAAAGATTAGGATATATTCCATTTTCCAAGTTTTGTATCTAAAAAACTCATTCGATTTGGAAACTTCTCGTCATTGCTTCCAGCTGTATATAAAAATCCTTGCCTTTTGTGTTTTAATACCCCCCTCGGGAGGATGATTTTAATGTGAGCATTTGTATTGTAGCACAATGCAAGAAAAAAATATGTGGGATATGGGAATGCGAATGCAGTAAAACGTTTGCATACATCAATTTACTTGAGAAAACGGCATTAATAGCGTTTTCATTCATGAGAGTATACAGAATCTGTAGGCATGAATCCAGATAGTACATATGTATATGCCCATTATTCATGCGATTTCCATGCCCGAGGAAAGGGAAATGCGGAAGGATAATAATAAAGCTCACAGCTATCATCATTCCCGAAGCCAAACCAGTGAAGTGACATGGCGCTTGGCTTTGGGATTTGCTAATCAAACATTGTGCGAGCTTGATATGGAAGGAGGGAGAAACGAGATGGGAACTATTATTGCGACAACGAGACAATAAAAAAAAGAGTTCTTCTTCATGTGGCATCCTCATGCCATGGCTCAACGCTCAACTCAGCTAATTTTAATTATGAATCTTGTACGCAGGGAAAGTGCTTAAGTTTGCGATATCACTTCCAAACTTCCTTATCCCCGAGCAAACTATGTTTAGTGCTGTACTTATTTGCCATTGTCATTTTGCTTCAAGTGTTTTGTACTTAAAAACTTTTCTCTCTTCAAGTTTGCCATGTATGTATTTAATAATCCCAGCTCGACGAGATTTTGCCAAGAGGTTTTCCTACTTGAATAATCACGCCGAGCTTAGGATTTTTATTTGATTAAGAGTGACGGAAAAAGGTATGCATACGGGCAAAGGGACCTCTGCAAAATGTCTCATGAATAGTGAGTGAGTGGAGTAGGAGAGAGTTTAGTTAAGTCAGAGAGGAATTTCTTTTTTTTGTAGACCGTGTCAAAATGAAGAACACTTCTCCAGCATGCCATGCTTTCCCATACCGCCATGTTTCCTTCATTTGGGAGCATGGTGAATGGTGAGTGAGTGAGTCCTTAGAAGAAGTTTCTTGTTTTTCATAGCTCATACGTGGAAAACAAGACTTTATTTAATTTCGAGGAACAATGAAAGTCAAGTTAGTTAGTCAAGCCTTTGTGTAAGTAGAGGGGAGAGTATTGTAGGAAACGTGCGACGCCATGAAAAGCACCATACTTCCTTGTTTACTCTTTTCCATGTTTCACTTAACTCATTTTAAGGCAGGAAGGAAGTGTACAAGTAAAGGACTTTGACAAACTCAGTTTATTACACATGCTACAAAAGCAGGAGTAGCAGTAGTAGTGGCGGTAGCGGTAGCAAGTCAGTTAAACAAAAAATGGAGTGATACTCTTTACTCTGCAGGAAAAAGTAGTGGCAGGAGAGATGCTTAAATTAATTGGCTTGATTACTAACTGTGATAATGGTATACATGGCAAGGCTTTTGTATTTCTCCTGGAGAAGAAGCATATGCTCCAGCTTGAATGAAATGGGGCAGGACATTATGTCATGAAAAGGAACTGAAGTTTATGAGGACTGCATAAGGCACATGTATATGCAAACATCAGCCTTGGAACAAAAGCCTATGCTGCAGTCGATGTCCTTCTTCTTGTAGGTTACTTTGGAAAAAAAATGAATGGATATGAGCTCGGTGTGAAAGCGCCATAAGGGAGCTTTCCTGTGACAAGTGACAACAACCTAATTGCTAATAAATATGCATGCATGTGTGTCTTCTGTCGTGTGCACAACTAAAATTTCCCTTTCAATGAATGAAATAAAGTAAGTTGAAAATTTCGCAGTAGGTAATTTAGAGTTTACCTGAAGGAGAAAAGGAGGAGGTAGTGGGGACGGAGGCGGGGTACACACTTTTAATTGCTTCTTTGTACTTTTTTGCAGATATATTTCCCCAGCGAGAAGAAATAGCCCACGTTTTAACTAAATTCCTTTCCAAGAAGGAGGCCAACGTTTGGAAGATTATTACAGTGTTCGAGCGTGTGCAAAAAAAGAGAGAAATGGATATGGAAGCTGGAGGCAGGGCAAGAAGTAGAAGAACCGGCAACACCAAACCTGCCACCATCATCACTTCCATTAGGACAAGTGCTTGCTGGCAAGTTTACATACTCTTTTCACTAATTATCGCTGCCGGAAGTGAGAGTGGTCATACGCCGTGGTACTTGGGAACGGGAGGGGGTGCGCCCGGTGAAACATATCGCGCTTCTGTTGCTGAAGCTCATAGAGGTAAGGAAGGATTCATGCCAAGTTGACTCTTTATAATGAGTACATTAAAAACTAAGGCTGATAATGCTTTGGTATTTGATGGGCTTATAATACTTATCTCAAAATAATAAGACCATGTTGTTCTACTTTACAAGCTATGCTAACTCATATTGGACGCAATGTCTTTTTGTTTGCCAACGCATTAAATGAATCAAAGCAGCAAATTCTCGTTTTTCAACATTTTAAGAAGTTTTCCATTAGAAACTATAAGAAAAAGTTGGAGGGAAAACTTGCTATCCCATTCCCCCAGCTCCAAATGTTATTTTTTTACTTGTTTAGCCACAGCTTTCATTCACATTCCATTCCACTTTCATTTCGTTTCATTCCGCAAAACTGAGAAAACGAAGAAAAAGCAGAAAATGTCAAGGGAGCTATTAGAGAGGCTTTTGCTGTCTATCTTCATCATCTTAACAAAAATCTACCTTCTTCCAACTTTACCTCTTCCTTCGTCTCAAAACTACAATATTCCTTTTGCTCATGAAAAATTTCTTTGTCATAATAAAAGAGACCATTATTTCCTCCTTAGAAAAAAATGTGGGTACTGCCCGTCTACTGCAACTACCGCGCGTAACTGTTAAAAATGGGATGATTTCTTTTTGCAGAATCCTACTACTGCTTTGATCCTACGCCATACCATTGCATTTGCTCCTCCACGATTCACGCATTAAATTATACATACCTACATACGTCCACACTGTTATATATTCTGAGAAAATAGTATAATTTTTTCGTTGTTTGTTCATAGCCGTAAAGAGACAGTAAAAAAGTGGAATTTTATTATCTTATTGCTCATGCACTCCTTTTCTCTTCGCAATGAAAATGTAAATCATAGTTCATGCCAGCAATATTGCATATCATCAAGATAAATAATTTTTCTTTGTTTGAGGGAATCCATACGAAGAAAGCTGGGTAAATGTCATAAAAAATATCTCTTTCTTGTAATATGCTTCCTGCCAACATTTTGTCCGCTCTTCTCTTTTTTTCTTTGGCCAATCGCAATCATCATTGAATTGGACTCTGTGCTAGCTACCTACTATAGTCTAGTTACATTTTCACTTTCATTTTTTTATATTGCATCATATCCTTTTCAATTCATCCACGTAACATCTGATGTCACCATTTATCACAAAAAAAGTAAGGGAAACTTTTCTCCTTTACTTTTCCGTCTGTCCGTTCACATTGCATTGTTCAGTCCAATATTTTTTTGGGCAAACACCGATTGTGATTGTGAGAGCGAAAGATACTGTAAAGTAAGAAAACTTTTCTTTTTTAATGTGTGATAGGGTTCACTGGTGTGGCCTGTTGACCACCATCTCGCATCCATTTTTTGGTAGAAATAGGTATAAACTTTAGAAAAAGCTATAAAGTCATGCCTTAAATTCAAGCTTTATCCTTCTCTATCCACTTCATTTGACTAGGAATCTAACAGTTTTGATAAATCTTTTCTCTGACTCCATGGATGGACTAACCTTTCACAAAAGAATAGTAGATTTACCTTTTTTACTATTTTATGGATGATAAAAAAGCGCCTCGTTTTTTCACCTTCGTCCAGTCAAGTCAGTCCCTTCATTCCTGATCTTACTCCACTACCTACGCTAGTCGTGCCGTGGATTTGTGCTTGGACTGGGCTGTTTTTTTATCTGTAGTGGGTTTATTGCCTTAGCCATGGGCGACCTATTTTTTTCTTCTCATGCATGCCATGACATGGTCCATGTACCTTAAAAAATCACTTTCCATTCAAATCTCGCACTTTTTCATCACAAAACGAGTCAGAGTCAAGAAATAAAATGGCAAAATAATAAGATCCCCTCCACTCCATTTCCCTTCAGTAATATTCCAAAGCAACAAAACTGGCAGGGACGGAATGCTGTTGATGTGTCAGCATCAAGACGAAGCTTATATGTAAGTACCAGCTTGGGGGTCTGTACGAAGTGAATGCAAAACAATTTCTCATCTCATTTCAGACTTTTTTTTCTTTCATCATCTTCATCATCATCATCATAACGTCATCTTCTTTTCATAAGTCTTTCGTCTTCTTTTCATCGAGGTATTTATTTTTTGCAATCTTCATTCCAATATGTGTGCGTTGTAATTTTAATAGGACGACAGGACTGTCGGCATTTCTTTCTGTCCACGTGAAAGTGAAGGGGAAAAATTGTGAAAAACAGTTTTCTCCATCCAATTTCATAAGTTTTATGTACGTCGACAGTTTGCTCCTAAGAACATATAACCCCGTTTGTCATCTTCATGTCACATTACATAAGACATTTATGAAGTTGCCGTTGCTCCCACGCTAGGAAAGCATAGCAGTAAATGCGACATTTAGGTACGCTATTACATTTCCTCTTTTCAGGCTTCATTTCTTTCTTCTTCCCTCTTTTGATTCATAGAGCTTTCGCATGTGTGTCAGTAGTTCTTCTTTTACTCAACTTATTGCAAAAAACTAAAACTCCACTAGTAAGTACTACATGCACGAAGACTGAAAGAAAGAAAAGAACGGACCCACTGGAGGAGGTAGCAAATGAGACCAAACCAGAACGGGTTCTACGTTCATTCACCATTTTGCTATTGCATTAGCCAATTCATGTTCCCTTTTTTATTATGATTATTAGACATCCTCCGGAATTTGCAACTCATTCATCTCTCTGCACGCTGACATATTTTATGGGAGTTTTTTCGCAATAGGAAAATATTATTTTGTATTCATTGCCCTCGGTAGGTACTTCACTTACACTCTTTTCTGTAACGAGCTAATGTGAAGACCTCCAGGAAAAAAAAACAGGCCCATTTTTTTGAGAAAATGTAACTTTTGTCAAACAAATGGGTTTCCCTATTCACTTGCCCGGAGAAAGTTTTTTCCTAATTTCGCATATTATTTCACATTATCATAACCTGTGGGGCGAAATTTACCGTCATCATTACGACTAATGCGTTTGGAATGTGTAAGGAGGTGAAAATTGTACTTAAGGTTGAATGGCGTTCTCTCGAATAATACGATTATGGACATGACGTAGCATTGCCGTTGCTGGTTATTTTTATTCTGTCCATTGTTCATGTTTTCTTATTTTTACCCATGTCATAAAAATATAACGCAAATGGCATAGGATATGGCGACTTTCTCAACAAAAGAGAATGAGAACAACGAACATTTTGAAAGTTGAACAATGTTTGGTGGACTTTGTGGGTGGATCATGTTGGTCTAGCCTTGTCTGGTCCCAAAAGGGACATGGGATACAAAACATCATAAACAACGAGATATATTAAGTAGGTTAGGGGAAAGAAAATTGACACGATACCAAAGGCTTATTATTACGTCAACATAAACACAAGATTAAAAACTTTTTCGGATTGACCGAGAAGACTACTGGTTTGGGACAAATATGTACTTACATGTGTCGTGCGTGGCCTTGTTCATTTTTAAAGAACCTCTATCTCTAGTATAAAAACTACGTACGTACGCTACTGCCACTGCTTTTAGTTTTTTTCTGCAACGACGAAAATCAAGACATCACAAAGCCAATTTAAGAACATCGTAATCACAGATAATGTGAAAATAGTGCCGATTGTTGGTTGTTGCTGTTGTTGTTTTGTGCGTCTTATTTATTTTTGTGCTGTTTGCTGTATCAAAGCAATATCCATTCCAGTTCCCTTTCCTTCCAACATTCCTACTTTTCAGAAGCAAAAAAGTAGAAGAAAAAATAGGGTATCATCATCACTATCTCTATCACCATCATCATCCCCATCTTTTTCTTATCCATTTCATTCTGTAACCAGCAAAGGAAGAAAAAAAATCGGCAAATGAGTCCCGGAAAAAGTGGTTGGCGAAAACGATGTTTGCGATATAGAGCCAACAACAACATCAGCAACTAGCAGATTCCTCTGGGGTACTATAATACGCGGAGACTCATCATCATCCTTTCCCCATTTACGACGTGCCACATGCTCCCTTTCACAATCTAACAAAAGTTGCACAAATAACTTTTTTTCAAAAGAGTAAACGAAAAAATACAGAAACTGCCTATTCACATTGCCTTTCATTTTTGTGGAAGCCCAAACTAGAAGGCCAAGTCAAGCTGCATTTCTATTCAGAGTTGACTTGTGCTCTTTCATGAATCTACTACACATGAATAGGTTCCCTTTTTTCAAGAATAATGTACATATTTTTGCACAAAGGGGAATTTTCGTTGCAAAAAAAAAAGAATGTTGCGTTGGCGGTGGTATGATATTATGAGGATGTGTGTGATGTGATGTGATGTTATGATGATGTGCATGAACATCTAACTTTGTAAAACCAAGTGAGATGAGCTGCTCAGGGATTATTTTTTCTAGTCTTTAGTTCAGTCAGTCTGACTTTGCATTTTACGACTGTCGTTTTGTCAGACATCGTTAATGATAGCAACTTTGAATAAAAAGAGAATGACGAGACAAGTATCTGTAGTAGATTCTCAGTGTCTGGACCTCAGAGAGATGAACTTGCAATGCATCTTTAATATTAATGAAATGAATGTATCGTATCAGAGATTCATTAGACGTCTATGAGGCAAATCGAGTTTCACCAAAATTACAGACGCGACAAACGAAGAAACTCCGGATGAGACAAGAGATGACAAAAGAGATCACAAAAAAATCTTGTCTTGACTCATGGATAGAACGGCACTAAAAAACTAAAAACCCGGCACCACGATCACGTCCTCATCCTCATTTGAATAGGAAATTAGAAGCAAAAGAAAATTAGTATGGAGGATCGGATGCTTCCTTCTTCTTCATAGCAATGATGCTTAAGTATGCAACGCGTAAATGTATTTCTTGGAAAATCTGGAACGCTATTTAAATGAAACAAAAAAAGAATGACTGAAAGAAGAGAGAATTCTTGTCCAAGTTTAATGAGCACTTTCTGGATAATCTTGAAAGAACAAGTGAACGCGGCTAATGTAATTCTTTTTGTGTTTGTAAGCCAAGCTCGTTGAAATAAACTCGCTTCCTTATTAAATTTATGGCGATGCAAATCGCTTTCTTGTAATAAAAAGCGATTTTCCCGGAAGAATCAGCTTTAGGAAGAGGAGGAAGAGGAAGTGCGGAAATAAGCAACGACTCACAAATATATATTGTTTCATGAGCTAAGCCCATTTAAGTAGCAAAGTCCTTATCATCTAATGCCTTCAAATACTTTTATTTGAAGTGTAACCGAATTTTCACAAGGAAAATGGTGCTACTGCCGCCGCTATTGGAATGAGGAGTTTGTATATTTTTAGTCGAGTATTTCAAAGATTAAAGTAGGCGGTTGAAGGTGTCACGCTCGCAGCGCGATTTGTGGCGATCTGATAGCAGAACATCGTAAACTAAATAGATTGCACACATACTATGGATGGACTATTTTTTCCCCGAGTAAAAATGGTTTTGGTCTGGTGCACAGTTGACTAATGGCTACATAAGGGAACATTAGCAACTTCCCTTTGAGCCTGGTCGAAGTCTTTTGGAACAAGAAAAAAGTAAACAGGAGGAATGAAATGTTTCCAAATGGAAAAATGGGCCTCTAAATAATATGAGTTTTCTCTATAGGTATGTCTTGAGTCTGGAAATATGTGTCGTGGAGATGGTGTGGTATGGCTTAGTCTGGTTTAGTGTGTGTGGTGGTAGGGAGATGATAGTGCACCCAAAATTTACAACGTTTTTAACCGCTTCCTCGTAATTTGTAATGTCTGTAGGCACAGCCAGTGAGGTAGGGTTGGGTTAACTGGGAACTCGGAAAGAAATTTTTATGGATTGTGTTGTAGTGATAGCTGAAGTTACCGTGAATAAGGGTGTCTTATCCTGAGAAGCCTATTCTTCGCGGAGGAAATGGGATACGGTCCATTTGTTTCGATATTTACATTTTTCGGAGGAAAATGTTCGAACTATTACTACTAATACTAGTCGTGCATTCTGTGGGGGCATTCTTTTCGTGAATGCTTTAAACATGGTATGAAAAGAAGTACTGCTCAAAATTTGGACAAAAATGTGGTGCTGGCGAAACGACGAGAAATCTGTAAGTTCATCTGCGATGCGTGCTTACAAACATTTGTAGATGATGAAATGTAATCGAATATATTCAAGAAAATTGAATTAACCACAAATCCAAGCCAGACGAAGCTGGACGTTTTGTAATTGTGGAATTTAGAATATAACTTGAGTACAATCAGTTTCTTGTTTTTTAAACAAAAACATGCGCCCGACTGACCATAAAATGCAATATGAATGCATTTCTCAAAAATTCACGTACTGTCATACATGCACTCAAAGTTTGCTCAATTCTGACTCAACTAACGGTTTTGTCTAAAGTAATTCTATTTTAAGGAGTACTTACGCATACGGACACTCGAGTAAAACTTCACTCAAGAGCTCGAGTTCACTCACATCTCGTTTTGCGTAATGCACTCACTCTCTTTCAAACAATGTAACAGAAACTGTAACAGCAAAGTGGGAAACCTCATTCCTCATTCATTGCTATTATTTCTACGACTGTATCAATTGTCTTTGTTGTGGAGCTGCATTGCATTGGACTGCATATTGCACTGCATTCCCTTCTTTTCCCCGGAAAATGTGTGGTGCGTGAGAGTTATAAGAGGAGAGAAAGAGAGAGAGACCAGTGGAATGGGGTACATGAATGTTGTATGTTTTATGTAGTGCGTGTCTTTAGAGAATAAAGTGTCCATCCATCAACCACACAAGCTCTTGCCACTGACAAGGCTGTCAACTGTTGTTTTTTGTTTCGCCCTTTAAAAGTTAAGTACTTTTACTGCTGCAGTGCTATAGTGTTCACTCACTACCCACATGCTTGTGCATGCAAACATGGTTAAAAAATGATGGAATGGAGAGAAAGAAAATATGAACAATGTAATTTAGATGCTTTCACCCTAAAAGTAAGTTTATTCATTCACACACACAAAACGCATTACTTTTACTCTGGGGAGAATATGAAAAAATGTGTACGAAGTAATAACGCATGTACCCCTGTCAAAAGAGAAAATGCTCATAAAAATGAGAGTATGTAATGTACATGAATCCCATAAGCGGTTAGATTTGCATGGAGTAGAATGAAAACTGAAAGGGAAAAATGAAAAATGTGTGAAAGGATTATGGTGTAACTGTAGCTTGAAAATTAAAATTATTTCATGGGATTAAGATTAAATAAAGCTTTCTTTTTTATATAGGGAGCGTTGAAATGTTGCTGCAAACTTGTCATGTGAAAAAGAAATTCATTTTGTTTTAGTGATTGATGATAACCCATTAAATGGTCTAGTGGATATTGATGAGGTTTAATTGATGAATTTATTTTTATTTGAAATTGGTTTTTTAGGTAATGAAGGTTGCCACTTGCCAAGCCATTGGGAAGGGAAATGGTTCCAGTCTGGCGTGCATCAGACAATCACAATCAACAGGAGTGTGATAAGCACAAAGGGTCGTTGTGTGGAGGCCGACGGAGAGAAATATCTTGTTTACAATGAGTGAGTAACATAATACATTTAAATATTTTAATCATGATTATGGATTAGTGTCAGAATACCTAAGAGCAGACCAAGAAATATTCAATGATATACTTATCTGAAGCAATAAAGTACTAATACCACTTAACTAGCTTACTTCCCTCTCCGTTGAACTATTTAAAGGATAAAAAAAATTGAAATGCATTAGTTGAGAATTAGCATTTCCATTGAATAATTTTTTCCCGTATTTGCATACGCGGGGTCAGGTGAATCCCATTATTCCCACGATCCGTTAAATTGCTACCCAGGGAAATCTTACTAAAAATCCCATTTGGTCTAATTGAAATAACCTTGGAAAATGGTGCAGTCAATGAGACTCCTTTTTTGCGTCTCATTGTAATAAAAAAGAAGTTCTAAGAAGGGAAAAATATTGTAGTGAAAGCAGGAGCAAGTAACAGCAAAGTTGACTGGGAACAATCACTTCCTCCATCTTCATCCAATATGTTCCCTTTGATATTCTTTACGTCTCAATAATAAAGGAAAAGAAGCTCTTTATTCGAAACTTTGGGGAAAAACTTTTTTCTTGGTTGAGTAAACGCATCTTGTATCTTCATTTACTTTATGAATAAAAAAAATTGGTGGTGCATATTGTAGCTATTAAGACTTGCTTGAATTGAAGGAGTGGAGGGTGAGCAAGTCGGGTTAAAGATCTCTCCATTATTGTTATATACTCCATTCTTATTTTTTTCCTCTCTATTCAGCTATTTTTTAATCCCCTGGTGTGACTCTAATTGAAATTCGACGCTCGTTCTAGCCTTTCTTCTTTTACTTCCTTTTGCCCAAGAACAATAATAGAACCGAACCGAGGCATTGAAATCATAAAGAAAATGTTTTCCTTTGGTAGGGGAGCATTAGGCAAAGGAATCACTGAATTAAGGAGCTCTAACCATAAAAAACTTCCCTGTTCGGATTGAATAGAACTGCCAATTTTCCTGAAATCATGATGATCAAGGTCGCACTGTTGTAGTAGTAGATAATAAGCAAGAAGGTTGAGTATACTTATGGCAATCATTCTCATCGCTCATTAAACGAAAAAAAACTCCTCGCTTTTTTTTGTAAAGAAAATCCTTTGTTTAGGAATGATTAGCATAAAGTTCCAAAGGTGAAAAGCATACGGATTCAGGAACCTGGTTTTCGAGCTTCTTACAGAGTTGATGGTTGATAGTTGGAATTTTATACGAAAACTGTTAAACGAAACTTAATTCTAAACAGTTCGTTCATTCCTAGCGTTTAGATATTCCAAAGTAGAACCACAGAGCAAAGAAACCGATGTCAAATCTAAAGCCAACCGTTACGAAAACATGATTAACAGGAAATGTACACTTGAAAATGTTCCTTTCGCTTCATGTAGCAGATCTAATATAATGAATGTGTGTGTGTATTTGTTTATTTGTCTCTTCAAAATGTCACGAGTTTTCCAAGACAAATCGTAGGAAGTCAATTTGAACAAGTTGAATGAGTTAAATAAACTCGAAAAAAGTTAGTTCATTCAAATTCACCCTCCACTCCTTTCCATCATTCATTTTCCATGCATACTTCCGAAAGTAAAGTTTCCTGAAATATTTTTTCCGTAGTCTCGTCACTCTCACTCATTTCCAAGTTCATTACACTTTCCCGCAACTAATCAGCTAATTGAAAACCTTCAAAAATATAAAACTTTCTTTTTGCTGAATGTCGTGTCGTAATGCCAATCAAAACCGGCATATGGTTTTCGGAGGAATGAATGGAAAAATGACATGACACATGCATGGTAATTTTTCTCGAAAAGTTGACAGCATACCCGCATAACCATACCATAACTATGGTCTTAGACTTAGATTCGATGCACTGGGATGAGAAAAGCAAATTGTTTTGACTCGAGTGTAATTGTAATTACGGGGTTTTGCGTTCCGAGAATGCGTGTGCAACTCTTGTAATTGCACTTGTTATCGGGGTTGTAGTTGTAGATATGCGTGTGTAGCAACATCATCATCGTCATCGTCAACTTCATTTCTAGACATGCAGAGACAATGCAAGACGAAAAGAGACAGAGATGCAATCATGATGTTATGTTATATAGTTATGTATACAAGCTTGTTATTCCATGCACTCATTAAATTTTTTTCCAGAGTTTAATTAGTCTTGCATGTTTCACAGCTGTCAGGGCGAACGAGCCATTTTGTGGCTTGTAAATTATCATTTTGTCAAGGAGGTATATAGCAAGCTGCACTTTTGTTCGGGAAAGCAGGAGGGTGAGAATGGAATACGCTATTTTTGGCTTTTCCTGTTTTTTACGCATTTCATTCACACTGAATGAAAATCGACTCTAGCTCGTGTCTCTCTGCTTCTGAGTCACTGCACTGTAATGAAGGAAGGAAGACGAAGAAGTGCATACAAGTCCATTAACGTAATGGTCTAGAGAATCGAATGCTCTTCCACTACCCATTTTAGAAGATTTACCCTTGTCGTAACATTACACGTTTTCCTCAATTGCTTCCCTTTACATTCCATTTTCACAATTCGATTCATGAAACGAGATTAAATCGTGCGTTTTGTTGTTCTTGTTTCAGCTTAAAATGTTTCATTTTGGGTATGCTAATTGCTCACGGCTTCTTCCGCTTTAAAATCAAATGCCAATCTACTTAAAAGATTGATAAATGGTCAGTAGGCATGCAATTGCATATTGCAATACTGAAAATGAAGTAAATCGGAATAGTGAAGAAAAAAACTCATTTTGAATTAATGATTGTAAAAAAACCCTGCGTATTACACAAATGACTTATTGTGCAATATAGCTTCACTGAACAATATAAATGCAGTGATTTTCATGATTCTTGCATCTCTATCCCCTCGTGTTTCATTTCATTTCGTACTTTTCCCATTTTGGTTTTGGGTTTCTTCCTTGTGGTGTGGTACTGACTTGATTATTGTTATTATGACGAGCGGAGAGAATCAGCCTTGATTTCTGACCATAAAATGCACACCAAGATCCAAGCTTTCATTAGGTGCACATATATACACCCCAAAAAACTCCCAAGTTGATTGTGAATTATGCGCTAATTTTATTTTTGGTTGTTTTAGAGGTCTACTATTACTACGAAGACATTTTATTTTTCCGTTTTGATCATTCCGTACTGTACCCATAAAAGAGTAAAAGGCATTGTTGTTGCATCCGCATCGCATGCAATTTGCTCCTTTTGTTTATTGCACCCGGCCAGGTAATTAGATTAAGCGGGAAGGTCTTGGATTTTATCTCCCGCAAACTAAGATTATTATTAGTATAGCGAACTAAGCCCAGTATTTTCTGGGGGAAAGTAAATGAAGCAGATTGATTGTCTTTGTGTTCCGTGTGGAAGCCTATTTTTTAGGAGGGAAAATAAAGTTCACATCTTCCGTAGAAGTTTTTACAAAGTCTCATGTGGGCAAAGTGAAACAAAAAAAAAGTTACGCTTGGTTTGCTTGGTCGGTAGTAGTCGTTCTTGGGGAAGATGATTAATGGACAAAGGGGAAAAGTAATTTTGTGGCTGTTCATTTTTCTCCTTCTACTACTTACTTACTTACATTGTGTGTAATTTAATGGTTTTTACAGACGGGATGATTGCTACCGTTGTGTGGTGTTCCACGAGAAGCATTACAATGTTCTTCAGTACAAAGAGAGTAAGTCAAGTGCAACTATTTCAATAATTTTTTTTCTCTCTTAAAACTGTTTAGATTCTCTTGTTTATCGTTTGTCTTTGTCCCCAACAAAACAGCCTTCTGTATGCCCGAACGCAGGCCAGTACGTACTGTCTGCTCCACCATTTCGGGGGATGCAAATCTATTTTCTATGTTCAGGTTAGCTATTCTTCAAAATGTGTCATTTTTTGAAAGATAAACTTCCGTTGTAAATCCTTTATTTTTTTGCAAATTTTCCCAACAGGCTAGAAGCGAAACCGATAGATTGTCCGTTTCGTGCTCCCCTCAGTTTCACGTACAATCGGGGACATGGAGAGTGTCGTTACCCTGTGTCAGCAGTGGACTCGTGCACACATCCTTCCAGATTACTTCTGAATTATCAGGCTTGTCCAGACGTTCCCGGAACTGAAAGCACAGGTTAGTTTACAAAAATCTCAACTTTCACTCAAATACAAATGCATAACATCACATAAAGAAATCTAAAATGTGACTTGGTAGATTATTTTAAGTGTCTTTTTAATCACCAAAACCAGATTTTTTGTTTTGTTTGGGAACCCTCCTCCGTTAATGTTCCTCTGTCTCAGAACAAAACACATTTCACCCTATTTAAAATTCAAGCATGACGTTTACTAAGAACTACCACACACCATCCACCAGTCAAACAAAAAAGCTCAAGACAGCTTTAGTGGTTTTAGAACCATTGCATTTTGCATTGCGATAGGGAGCAAAAAAAGTCCCCTATTCCATTCACTCTTGTGTGAACAATGATAAATGATCATTTCTCCTCAGCTGGTGTTTTTTATATTATTTTACGGCTTGCATAATGTCAGTAGTAGACTGAGCTCATCCCTGCTTTGCATTTTGCACTTGTTTTTCCCCTTCAATTTTTTTTACTTTGCTTTTGGATTACGGTAAAAAACGACTAGACATCACAGATGTTTGTTCTTCAGAATGAATGAGACAAAAAAATATGTAGTGAAGTGAGTGGAGTAAAAGTTGGAGAAAAGAGAATCAGGGAATATATTAAAAGTAATGAATTTTTAAACTCTCTGTCTCTCTGTACAGCGGAGGAGATTCAATGCTTAGCATCTTGGAAAGAAGGATCTGCCCGTTATCTCCTCGGCTTAATCAAGTATCAGCATCACGCCAGTTACGAAGAACGATTTCGATGTTTTGTCTACGAGAAAATTAAAAAAGGGTTACCCGTCGTTGGGAGCGTCATCGGGGGTGGTGGTAGTAATAGTGGTATTGGCATTGGTAATGGTTTGAGGGGTTTGCAACAACATCATCACGAGCAACCCATGATGCAACAACAATATCAACATTCTATGATCAATCATAATATTATGAGGAGTAACCATTTGATGAGCTTTAATTCGTCGGGAGCATCGTCATTATCATCATCTCCCTTCATTTCATCCTCTTATCCTCTAGTCAGTCCACCAGCTGCCAGTTCCCTCATCATGGACCCCAACGTGATGTTCCGTGTATCACAGAGTGGTGACGCAACATGTAATGGTGAGTTGATTTCAGTTTGAGGAGTGGAGTGAATATTTATTGATGAAAGGGCAAAATGAACCGAGAAAATGGAAAACATGAAAAATTTCCTATTTTTCAGGTTTGTCCATTCTGGAGGGATCTAGAACAATGACGTTTCGCAGAGGTAAGCACAAAGTTTTTTTGTAGATTTAAATTTGGAAAAGCTTTTAAGGGATTGAAAATATGTACCATTCATTGCGTTGCATGCAATTGAGGCAAGAGGAAAAAGTGAAAGTATTTCAGCAAAATAATGTTACTACCAATGCTATTGCGGTTGAAAAAAAATCTCCGTGTTTAAGTATGCAAACGAGAGGCGGAGCTCGTACAAAAGCTTAAAAAGTCCTGTAAGTAAGCACTCAACTTAATCCCACTTTTGTACTGAAGCAGATACCGGGAAAAGTCCGATTACAATTATTATTCCTCTCCAAAAATTTCAATAGTTTAGGCCTCTTGTTAAACATGGAAAACAGGAATTAAGCTTGTGTATTGCTTAAGCATCCTTTGATTGATTCAAGGATTCCTCTACTGTGATCATCAAAATGAAAAAAAAAACTTCATTCTTTTCCTGAAATAAGTTTTCCAAAGAAAAAAAAAAGTTTTCTATTGAATGGATAGATATTACCTTACTTTTTATCCTTGTAAAAATCCAAAGAATAAGCTAAACTCGAAGTTAGTTTTTTTGTTCTCTGAACAACTTTCAATTTCCACCCTTGATTTTGTATCAGTTCATCCGCACACAACAGACGTCGTGAGTCGAGTTGTGTTAGCTTGTGTCAATGTATATGTAAGGTAGTCGTCGTGATTTTCAAATTTTTTTTCTCTCCTCCCAAAAGTGGATCATTCCACTTAAATGAACTTTCTCGAGGAAAGAAGAGCATTTTCAAGCTTCACTGACTCCCGACTCAATAGAACCACCTACTCAATGTATATGGAAGGAAAAGCGTGATAAAACGTATATTTAACACAATCAAAAAATCTTTTGTAATTTTTTTATACTTTAGAAGTCATGCCTATACATACTGCTAATAAAAAATCCACACGTTTTTTATAAGAAAGAAGGAAAAGTTATGAGGGGAAACGAGCTGCTGACTTTGAATTCACATTTTTATATGTACCTCTATCTCACATCCCATCCCACGTTGAAGCCCTTTAGCACACACACACATACCTCCCACATTGGGAACAAGACTACGTAGTACATGTAAAAAAGTGAATAAAATAGCTAGCGTAAATCCTTGAATGAGCAGCCAACTAAGAAAATGAACTAAACTGGAGCACTACCCGACAGAAAAGAGAAGAGAAAGTGAACTGGTATTTTTGTATGTCTAAGTAAGTAAGTACAGAGCCCGAGCAGAGCTGAGGTAAAAAAAAATTCCTATGAACCCTTTCCCCTACAACTGCTTAGCACGTCACGTTTTACATTTTTAAAAAGATTGTGAGCTCACAAAAAAAGGAATATAATTTTGAAATGTACGTATGCTATGCTTCCACACTAAAGTTATGTGCATACATGTACGTTACTTAGAACGTTGCCGTTGCCAGAAATTATTTGAGGGAGGAAAGAAAAAAGCCGCCTAATTCGAAATTTAGATTCTTCAAGAGTTACTTTTTATGTACACAACATTTTCAAGTTTAAAGAGCGTATTACTACATTATACAACCTTTTTTTCTTTTAGAGTTGGATTGAGCTTTGAGTTGACGATATCAGGAGCGACTCTAGCGGTGCCTTGACTGAATACTAAAAACTATCGGTTTTTTTTCAAAAAGGACATGAAGTGCATATACACCTGCACATGGTAGATTAGATGGATGAAAGGGAAATACATAAAAAAGTATATACTAAAGTTCACTAGAGTTGGTTAGTTTTTTTCTTGTTCTTACCTTTTCCTCTCTTATGATTTGTTAGTAGTGGTAGTAGTAGGCATTTCTGGCTCAACTGTATCGCCTTTCTTTTCCGATTTCATGTTTTCTTTTTCCCTTCCTGCTTGAGAACAACTTTTCTTTCTCTTTTTTCCTCTCATTTCATTCATGCAATCGAGAGCTCGTTTAGCTCGTTCATTCCCCTCGTTTAACTCCGTTTCCTTGCTTAGTTTACCCGGTTAAACTAACTGAGGTTGAGCGTATTATTTTTTCTTGGATTTTTCTTCGTTAGCATCATCCTTCAAACCTAACCGTTCAATAAAAAAACCCTCTTACTCTTTCCGTTTAACATGTAATGTACTTACACATATGCAATTTTGTAGCAAGTCCGCTTTTTCTTACCCCTATCAAATGTAAATAGGGATATGAACAATATTGGAAACTTGAACTGTTATTATTATTACTCAATAATAATACTCAACCATTACAAGCAATAAAAGGAGGAAGTAAGTAGTCCAATATTACCACTACTGCTACTACTATTACTACTCCAGCAATTTTCATAGTTATCATCAGTCAGCATCTCGTTTTCTTGAATGTGGCTTCGCATAAAGTATCAATTCATATTACATCACGTGTTTCATTTTTAACAAAAACGATGGAACAAGTCCACTCCACTCGTGTAATATCATATCATGTTTCCACTTTCTTCTTTTATTTAGTTCTTCAAAAAAACTCATATTGTTTTCGTGAACAAAGCTTATTTCAGAAACAAAAGCTGGATTTCATATTCCGTTTGTATTTTTTTAAATTTTTTTTTCAGCTCACCATCAGGTAAGAAGAATAGAGGAGGTACACAGCTAGGCACAGCACAGCTTTCACGTTTCCCAGCGTACCCTTTGCCCTATCCCACACCTGTACAGAGCCACATATGACGTGTTGTTTTGTTTCCTCTGTGTTTTTTTGCGCTTGTTAGTTGAAGGCATAATCCTGAAATCATCATTTTCTTTTGTGATACATGCCTGCCTAATACGCCCTCCTAGTCGCCTCTCCCAAAGGAACCATTTCATCTGCGTTCATTCCAATCGAAAAAGACAAACAAAAAGTAGCTTTTTAGGTTTGTCTAGTTTTCTTCTCTTCATTTCCCATTTTCTAGTTTCTTTAACAAAGTATGTAGTTGTAAGAATAGGAAAACTCTGGAAAAACACTGTATCTACCTGGGTCTTTTTTTTTTGCAAAAAAAATTGTGCATGTGAAAGAGGGAGGGTATGCCTGCCTGCTTGATTTTTCTTCCTTTTTTTTCTCGTGATATATCTTCTGAAAATGGAAGAAAGAGAAGAAACAGTTGGAGTTTTTTTCCTCCTTTTTCTCCTCGATGACGATAGTGATGATGATAAGAAAAGGTATGGACTTGAGACGATTACCTTTTTTCACGTATGCATCTATAGCTTCAGAGTAAAATACTTTTTTATCGGGATGAATGTGTCGATGCTGATACAAAAAACTGTCGTTTTTCCATTGTGCAAAAAAAGTCTTGAAGAAGCTTTTCTAGAAAAAAAGAAAATGTTTCTGTGCTTTATCTTTACTCATTCTTTAAGTCTTTCTCTTCGTCTTCTAGAGTTCAAGTTTAGTTTTTTTTTCGTGACGTACGAACAAGTGGGAATCCCAGATGGAATAAAAGTGAAGCTTTTCAAAGAAAAATTGGTATTTTTTGAAGGAATAGTAAGGGACCAATATCTTTGCAAACTCTCGCTTCGCATTTATTTTCCTCCAGCTGAAGATGAAGCCAAAAGAGGGAAATACTCATTGATGCGATGATGGTGGGAGTTTTCTTGAGTGCAATGCTCCAGGTTTTCCAAAGATTTTTTTTTTCAAAATCCTTTTGTCCTTCATCTACTCCTCTTTGGACGGGAAAAAAGGTTTCGTGCCGAAGGCAAGAGCACAGGTGATGTTGATGATGATTATCTCCTTTCTCCATTTGCTTTCCTCTGCTGATCATCTCCGCTTGAGAGTGAACAAGCAGGCAGGGATGAAGCAGGTGATGCTCTCAAACGGGGCTATAAATTTTTCGACAGGTGTGGCGTACTTTTCTCATGAGGCAGAGTGAAAACCATCATCCAATGAACTTCTACTTAGCTGGCTGAAAGGATAGAAAAAAAAAACTTTTTAAGCAGATGGCGGAAATGCATTTATTTTTTCAAAAGGAGAAAATGGCATAGCGTTGAATAAAAAAGCAGGTCATGATTACAGGAAGCTGTGTGTGTTTATACTTTGTGTGTGCCGTGGTGGGGCAATATATTTAGTCACGCCAAGCCAAAACCAGCCAAGTCTCAAGAAAAAAAAAACAAACTTTTTGCAAGAACTTTTCGTTTTAACGTTTCAGCATCTTCAACAAATAGGTAGCTGTAGAGAGTAATGGGTGGGAGGATGAAAATGTTTCAGGTACTTTCGTGAGTTTGTCAATTGCTGAGTAAGGTGCTGTGTGGGTCAATGTGGGAAAATTCGATTTTTTAGATGATCTGGCAAACTAAAATTTATGGTTGGGTGGAATAGCATGTCACCTAACCGGTAAAATTTAGGTCATTTTCACCAAATGAGTTCATAAATACAAAAGTAATTTTTAAGATGGTAATGTTTATGTTCAGTTTAGAAAATATATAGCTATAATCTCAGCTGTAGAGTTCTTACTTAAAAATACATTAGTATCGAAAAATCATGTCCAATACCGTAGCGTTATTTATGTATTTTGCAAAGCCTTTTGTAAGCTTTGTAATGCTAAAAATATTTGCGACCACTTCTGTGAAAGTTCATATGCGGAAAATTGGTTGAGAATAGAACGTGGATGATTTTCCTACATTTTCTCTTGTATGTTCGAAATTTGAGTGGGACTTGACCTTTTTCGACATTTCTTTTTAGATAAAAAAATAATACACACAATTTGTTACAGGCATCAGAAGGAAAACTATGCTTTGAACTAAATATATACGCATCCCTGAGGCTAAAAGGAAGTTTTCCCGACACAAAAAAATTCTCATTCTGTCATGTCATCCCAGGTAAAATAGCAAGAAAAAGAGATGGACGGACTTATAGGCAGACACAATCACGAAAAATGCTTGTTAAAATGAAACTTTGGAAGAGGAAAAATGCTACAGCTTGAGTTTACTACACTCATGCCCAGACATGGCATGCTCTAGCTTAATTGGGACGAAACATTTATTGTATTACATGACATGACCTGGTGGTTTATATACTGAAAGTGGATGTTGGCGTGCATGATATAAGCTCAAGTTTTTCTACGTTTTTTTGGAGAAAATTGGAGAAAGTTTTCTTATTTTAGTGACTCCTTCATATCATCATTATGCATTAGATTGGTTTCGTGCTAACCCCTCATCAGTATTAGTTCTTCGACAAACCTAAAACGAAGAAAAAAAAATCTCATTTACTTCGGCTGGTTTGAGTTACACGAGTAAACAAAAAATAATTTTCTCTTGCCAAAATATGTTGTACGTAATTTTGCTTTTAATTTCTTCATTTTCTAAATTACATTTTGTGAGAAAAGCGAAAACAAAATTATGAATTGCCTTTTCTATTTTTTAGTGCAAGCTCCAAAACCCTGCCACTTCCCCGCGTGGTTGCAAATCCATCCACAGTGGCACACTCTTGACTTCCGGTCAACCTTTACTTTCGACTCAAGCAGCTTGAAAGTAACCAATTCTTCTTCGGGTTCACCCTCCTCTTCCATTTTTGGGGATTTCTTCGGACCATCCTCTGGCTCGGAGCCGAGTTCCCCGTCAGCCAGCCACAGTTTACTTAGCATGACAGCCTCCTGCTCACAAATCCTGGAGGGCATACATTCCGACAAAATTCGACTCATTCTCCACACAACTTCTGGGTGGTAAGTCAAACTGATTTGGAGTGAAAGCTCTTGTTTCATTCGTGATCATCACATCACATTAAATATGAATTAGGAAGGGAAAAGTCATTAGAAGGTCGTAAAACTCAATGAGCAAGGAACGGACAACTCGAACAACAAGAACTTTACTCACGCGTCATAATCGACAATCGGGAAAAAAGTTATTTTTAGCTTGAGGTACATGGGTCTACGACATATTAACTCAAGAGGACAAGAACAGGTCAAGTGTAAACAATGTTGCATAATGAACGTATGCCAAGGTTATCATACATCACATTTTATCGCAAAATACAAAACGCCTTCCTTCACTCGTTCACTTTAGTCGTTTCCATTTCATTTTGGATGGAAAATGGGAGCGATATGATTTATGGTGGTGCACGCACACTTCACTCTCGTGAAATAATCTTTATTTTTTCCAGGTATGTAAGTAAATAGCGTTTTTATCACATTTAAGTAAAAGGGTAAACATACCTAAACAAAAATAATGCCGCAGCCACACGAGTCACGAAATTTTACATTTGTGTACTTTGAAACTTGGGGAAAAAATTCAATACCGACTCATTTCATCAAGTTTGCGAGGTAACCACTAATTTAAAAGTATTCAACCACAGAAAGAGCAGTCATCCATTAAAATTTTCTATTTCCGCACCGAAAACCATTAATTTGGCATTGTTTGGTGCTTAGGTCTCCTCCACCCAAAAAAAGAAATATGAATGAATGACAAGGAAAAGGTGAAACGCAACTGGATTAAATGTTGGGTGCTATCTTAATACCGACTGCTGTAGAAAAAGTAATAGCGATAGCATTAGCCTAGGCGGCATTAGATAGCGACTTCCATTCGGCCGAATAGAAAGTATTAAGCGTGGGTTACAATATAGTAAGTAAGCAACCTTCCAAAATAAAACACTTTTAGTTTTTCTTGTACTTCCCACCGTCATCGGAAACATTTTAAGTGTGGAGAAACACATACATTCAGTCACCGCTTGACTGTTCCAGAGAAATGAAGAAAAAAATCCACTCTAAAGATAAAAAAAATAGTGTGTATCGTATCGTAGTTTTTTTTGATTCGATGTACTCAACTCAAACTTATGTTAAGTAAAATAGGATTATGTTCTTTTTGTTCCCTGAGCTCAGGCTGAAGTACCCGTAGCGCGTCTGAGCTGTCTCGGGTGTCCTGTCCGAGACGAAAACAAGCCAAAAACCAATATAAGCGGCTTTCCTAATCCATCATGTTCTTGTCAGGAAGGAGGCTGTAACGAAAATAGAGCCAACGTAAAATCATCATCATCATTATATCCAACACAACACCACACACAAAAACAAAGTAATTCCTTTGAGAGCAACAATATACACGAGCTTAAATCGAATTGGACGTGGATGACAAAAGAAGAAGAGTGCAAGCTGCACTTTTATTCGCCAAAAATACTTTTGGAGTGAGAGTGAGCCTATAACATTTTTGCGTGTTGTTCGCTAGACTGGAAGTGAAAGAAAAGCAAGTTATTTGGAATTACATTTGAGTTGTCAGAAGCTTAAGTATTTTATCAGTGCTTACTTGAGTATATATATTTATGAAGGTAGATATGTATGTGGGTTTTGTTGTAGTAGTGGTGAACATCAAAGCAAATTGAACAAAGGGAGAAAGTAAAACGTCATTTCGATTCCTACTTCGATCATTTATAAAACCAGCCTTGGGCTTTGGGTGTGTGCTCACTAGTCTCTCCTTTTGTTCATGTTCCACGGACGCATGATAAATTGCCAGGAAAATGCAGCGCCTTTTCTTTCGTGCGAATAACGTTTCGCGGCAGCCTGCACAAAAAAATGTTAGATGAAGATGAAGGGAAAGCAAAAGGCAGTGTTTTCAACAATGATGATGATGATGATGATACATTAAACAAAAGAAACAACTTGTGTTGTTTTTTACTCGATCCGACAGAACAATTTAAAAATGGTGCAGTTGTTGAGCTGAGTCCTGATTTTCTCCAAGAGAGAAGGAAAAAAAGAATTTGAGACTGAAAAGGAGTAGAGTTAAGATGAGTCTTGAGAGTAGCCTTATGGCGCACACAATGAAGATGAAGTGAAAGCATTTTAAAGTCGTGAAGCATAAGGGCACCCTCTTCATCTTCTTTTTTTCTCTAGCATTTTCTTTGAGAAGGAGAAAAGCAGTCAGTGAGTTTAGTTACTCAGCACCTTGAAAAGAATTTTTTCTCCAGAATGAATCGAGTCTGACACTCTGGGGGAGAACGTGAATCTTGTTGTATCTAAAGAGTGGGTCGACAGGATGCAATATGCTTTTAATGTTTCACATTTTTTCTTCTTTAAAATTAATGGGGAATGCAGCAGAGAAGAAAGCTGCTAAATATATTATGAAAGTTTACAGCCGTCGGCGAAGCTATACCTACATGTTTAGTATTGGTTTCAAGGTTGAGAAATGGGTTATGAAAAACGGAGATTTATAGCTGTAGTTGTATTGAATCACAAAGATCTGCATTAAAGTGGAATTACATTACTATAAATCAGAGCAGCCGATTTTGATTTTTTGTTTAATGCATTCTGCAGTTTTATTTCGTATTCCTTTGACCTGAATTTTCTTTACAATTCCGATTTTTCTTCTTTTTTCTTACTTTGTTTTTTCAAAAACTCATCAACTAATTCCAAAACTAGCTCAGGTTGATCATATGCACAACCGTGGCGAGCATTTCGAATGATAACATACTCGACCCGGTTTTCGACGTTATAGACATATCCGGCAACCCCACCGCTTTCAGTCTTTCGTATTTCCTTTGTCCCATTAACCAAATCAGGAATACCTTCCCATTCCATCGTTGCGAACATTCTATCGATACCAACGTGACCTGTGAGGATATCCATATTGCCGACGTAGATAAGGAACCGGTATCCATTCTTGAGTATTGCATCCAATTCATTCTTTGATGACTGCATGAACATGGCCCACATCAAGCGCTGTTGGTCTGCATTGAAGAAAGAATAATTCAAGTTTCCAACGTGTAACGCTCGACGTACCGGATCTGAAATAATCAGATCCGTCATGTTTGCTTGGAAAAAGTTGAGGTTATCATGGTACACGTCGTACACAGATAGGTATCCTGTGATATTTGGCGACGAAATTTGAGATAGATCTACCCAAATCTGAAAGTTAAATAAAAATTAATTATTCCGTGCGATGCGATAAAGATTTAAAAAATTGACTATTTAATTGCCAATTCAATTGACTTTGCACTAAATTTACCGCCATAGCCTCCTCTAATTCCCCTTGAACCAAATGCTCTTGAAGTTGTTCTTCTCGTACTCTCATCTCATCCTTTTCCCTCCCATTCATTACCCCAACCGTATAGAGAAGGTCTGCATAAAGACTTTGGGATTCTCCATCAATCCAAGGTGAATCTATCATAGCCCCGATTAAATTGATTTTGATTTCAGGAGATTTCAGGTTTTCTTCATGAATCCGGTGTGCAATCCGGATTGCATAAGTTCCTCCATATGAAACTCCGGCATCATAGAACGGATTATTTTGTAAGTTTGGGAATAGTTTAAAAAATTGAACCAAAAATGTGTAAATGTCTCTGACTGTAGCATCATGTGTTGAAACAAAACCTTCTTCTTTGTCAGTAAAGCTAAAGCCAACCTGGACAGGATTGTCCATGTAAATCATGTGGTATTTTTTATGCCATGAATTCTTATTGAGAGTGTAGTTATTTTCCGGTGGATTTCCTACAAAAGGTCCGCTTGCATCGAATATGGAGAACACACATGAAGCCGCTGGCCCACCATCGCTCCAAAGAATTACGGGAATATTTTCATCGTATTTTAAATCTTTTCCTTCTCCGTAGGATTCCTTAACATTTTTTCATAATAATTAATGAAAGCTTTACCTACGGTTAATAATTGTGAATGAAAATATGTATTTCCTAACCTCGGCTGGGAAAAACCAGAAGAAGATGTTTGAGTTATACTCTTCATTGACGGTGATTAATCCACTGAAACTTTTCACTGGAGAAAAATGGGTGACTAGAGCAGCTTCTTGAGCTTTGTCTATTTCCCCAGCATTAATCCACTGGCTAAGGTACAAAGGCTCACCAGGATCAGCACAAGTAAAGGAGGTAGCAAAAATAAATGCAAAAATTGCCACAAATTTTGTAAGTATTGAATCCATTTTGGAATGGATGATAGTTACGCTGCCAAATAATGTGTGACTAAAAAAGCTGCCAAGCAAATGTGACGAAAAGTGAAGGTTATTTCAATGATCACCCATTCCGAATTTTTCAAGATCTTTATACGTATTGCTCTTTTTTGCTCGGGACATTGCCGAAGTGATAGTAAATACAATGACAATTCGGTTTTTACTGCATATATCTCGTGGCTTGTTGATCGTCTGAAACCATTCACATTCACACATGAATCAATGTATATGCGCATTTGTAAGTTGTCATGCACGTGGCCAGCTAACATGTTTGTTTCAGACAGATTATTTGCGTCCATTATGTGTTCTGGACAGATTGTGTAATGGTTATGCAAGATAGATGACCCACAAAAAATACAGTCTGCTTTGCCACATCAACGTCATTGCTCGTTGTAGCACTTGAATTTCATGAGTGTTTATGAATTAATCAGAAAGCAAAAAGCATTTTTGGTTGGTTCAAAACAAATCTGAGGACAAAGTTTCAATTCGAGTGCATAAAAACCAATTCCTTTTGACTTCTCAAAATGAAAATCTTCTATGCAGTGGTAATTCATCTTTACTTAAGTGAAATGAACATTTTGTAACGAGACATTATATGACTCTTCCAACTCAGGCAAAACGATTTTGAATTTAGGTATCATTTGTTGTTGACTTGACTTTCAAGGTCAATGGTTTTTCGGGAGGGCTGAAAACTAAACAATTTTTTAAAAATAAGTATTTGGTAGATAAAGCGACTTATGCACAAAAGCACAAATAAAGACAAGGATAGATTACTATAACATGAAAGGACAATGGGCAATTGTAGCTGGTAATTACATGTCTTTTTGCTGCACGAGTACAATTTAAGCCGTTCAAAAACATCATTGTCATCCACTTCGATTTCTGAAAGCATTATGTAATATACCTTATGGCGGAATTTTTTGGGCAATTGACGGCGTACCCAATTACCTTTTCGTGGCCGTATGTGTAATACTAGTTTAATATAAGTTGTTTCAAGCATAATATTTCAAAAGAATGAGCCGAATTCCACTTCGATCCGACTAAAACAGAGATTCTCGTTTTCAAGGCCGGATAAGATGCAATTCTTTTATTTCCGTCTAGCTGTCTAAAATTTAAAAGATTCTCTCTTGCTCGGCCAGCTTCATCCAGCCAAGTTCTCTATTTTCCTCTTGCTGCATTACCCTCCATTATTTTATTCAGAAGCTGTTTAGAATGCATTATATGGCCACATACATACGGGAAGATGATAAGATGGAGAGATTGCATGATTCAATTTTCAATGCATGTACTACAACATAACATAGTACAAGTACAACGCAGACGAGCACTCTGAGCTTTTTTCCCTTCCCCAAAATATATTTTTGTTCTGTAAAGTTTTGCGCTTTCAACCGCAACTTGAAAATGGACGAGAAAATTTGTTTTTTTGGTTAGAGAAATTGAATAAAAAAGAAGTTTTCGAGGGATCCTAGCATTTCGTTTGAGTAAAAGTAAAATGTAAAAGCCATTGTGTTTTTAAAGAGACAAGGAAACTGCTGGTTCTCTTCCCCATTCCATATGATGGCCTTCGTGGAAAATTGCATGTGAGACATGGACTATACTACACAGCAGCACATAATCTGAAATGGCTTAGGGAAGAGAAAAGAATCAAAATCATGATCATGCAGTGAAAAAGAGAAAATGCACCACCAGTACCGCTCTTTTGTGGTGGTCGAAATATCCGATTTTTATCTATCCGAAAAGGAAAAACTGTTCCTTCTGCCCAGTTCAGTCCAGTTTAACTTGGTATTTTTTTGTGATTGGGAAAATGGATTTGGGATTGAGCTTTAGTTAAAACTAAAACTATTTCAGAGTTAGAGATTCCTTTGCTACTTTTACAGCTGCAAGTGAGAGGAAGGGGAATAACACAGGAAAAATGACGGAATTTTACGGGACAAGAAATGGATTTTTTTACAAATAAAAAATTGTTTTAGTCCTTATTGACATTTGATACTACAGAGAGTGTAGGAAATAAGTCCATTTTCAAATATTATTCCCATTTTGATTAATGGTCGAAAAAGGTAATATTTTTGTGCAGATGACATAAACCTGAGTGATTGCGTTTTTTCTTAGGCACACGCATAAAAATAAGTAAAAATGAAAAGAGGAAAAACCTTATAATTTCTGCCAAAGTACAACAATGAAAGAGGACGATGACGACTACTGCTCTACATAATATTTTTCTGAATGCTTATGTATGTAATTCGTTCGACACGAGAAACAAATTCCCATTTTTATTCACAAGTAGAGTCAAGTCAGAAAGTGCTTCGTCCTTACTTAATACATACTTTTTCAAGGGGAAAAGTCAAAAGTGTTTCCTGAACGTACTTTCCTTCCTTTTTTGCAAGTTTCGTGGTCCCAAAATAAAGACTTAACTTTCCCCAGAAAATCTCGGAAATGATGGTGACGATATCCTTTACCTCGAATGGGACTTTGACTCTGCTCCTGTTCCGGATAAATATTTTCCCAAGCTAACGTGCAACATTTCTGCATTTTTTTGTATGCAATTTCCAAACTCCAAACACGAAACAAATGACGCAAGCAGTACACGAAAGCAGGAGAAAAATGTAACTTTTTTAAGTAACAACTTTATTATCGCTGTTATTTTGCATACAAAAGAATAACAAAGAAAACCAGATTCCTTACGAACAAGCTGACTTATTTCCCGTTGAAAATGCCCTATTAACATTTTGCATAGAATAATAAGCAACTTTTTTCCTTTTTGCCGTTTGGAGCTTTCACCACACCACACCACGACTACAGCTAAAGCTAAAGCTACAACGACTGCCACAAATTTTAAGGTAACAAATGCGGCATAGGGAATTCCTGGAGTTTTATTTTATTATGGCACTAGTGCCAGTACTCTTTTTTTTCTCTCTGCAATAATCATAATCATGTTTATGGCTTACTTTTCTGCACAATAATAATAAGCGAAAAAAATATTTTTTCGTGTCCAGCGTTGAATTGAGCTGAGCCACTTGTTTTGCATGCGGAACGGAATGAACACGTACGACAATCATTTGCTATTTTTTCGTATTCGTGCCATGCCAGGGAAAAGCAAAATAGTCAGTCGCCAACTATTTTTATGCTATTGCCATTATGCATACAACAATTTTTTGTTGATCTTCCTGCGGTAAAAGAGAATGTAAATGCTTAAGTATAATTTTTACTCTGCTGAAAAAAAAATTCATTTTCCTGTTAAGTCTTGATAACAGCTGGAAATCGGAGTTTTAGGTGGAAAATGTATGCGTGGATTTAAGTGATATGGGTACACAAAGGATCAAAAAACATTTTTATTTCGTGATTGTGATGATACTACTGCGCATTACAAAAGGACAACGACAACAGAACACACTGAACAAACTATGTACAAATACAATACTGGCATTATCCCTGGCACAAAATTCAATGCAAATTTTATTGCATACCTAAGGCTTTATCTTTTACTATGTTCTCCTATTGAAGTTTACTTTTTTTCCTGAAGTAAAACTTCAAGAATCAGAAGGATTGTTATATATACGCAGGCTGAAGCTGTAGGGATGTAGTAGACCGGGAATTATCGTCATGAACATGCCTCCGGTTCATTAACACGGAAAAGTAAGTACCCGGAAGGAAGGAAAAAGCTTTTTCTCACGTTTTTGGCATTGAGATTTTGTATTGCAGTCTCATTCTCATCATCATCCTCCTCTTCATGGACTAGACCAAACCACGCTAGAATGAAGGGAATTCCACTCCACTTCTTTAACACTCTCGAAATAGTTCAAGTCTTTAAGGCTGAGAGGATGGCTTTGTTATTGTTGTTTCGCTCGTCTGTAGTTCTAGTAGTGTCTCTATGTCTGTCTGAGTGGGAGTATCGTGGGATGATGATGCATTCCATGATAATGGAAAACAATTTTCATGGAAATGATGACGAAAAACTAGGATTTTGCTTAGTGAAGCGTGCCTTCCAGCAAAGGTTTGGATGAGCTGCGTATGACTCCAATGCAGAGAAAATTATTGTGAAAATGAAAACACTGGGCCCAACTCCACATTTATGTACCATAAACTCTCCGAGTACCAATAGAATTGCATTGCTTTCTCCACTCCAGTTCTAGTCGCAATGCAATGAAATTAGATGTAGCATGTAGTTGAGTTTTTTTTTTGGCTTTGGCTACTGCGGAAGAAAAAAACGAAATAAATTTCTTGAAAACAGAGCAACTGTACAAAACTAAAAAAAAATATGATACGACCAAGCTTTTCATCATGTACCCATTGCAGAAACAGACGAACTACTTTGCTATCGTGGTTTGGCTTAATTGTGGTACATGTGCAGGTGTACATTGTAAAAGAACTTGTTCTAATTTTAGGTAGCATAAAATGTAAAGTTGTTGAGTTTGATTAGGACATAGGATATTTCATAGTGACTAAAAAGTAGTGGGTAGACAAAAATGCATAAATTTTAGAGAAGGTGTATAAACTACACGTGTATGTACAATGTACAATGTGGTGCTAAACAGCGGAGTAGTTCTTGTACAATTTACATTTCATTCGTTTTTCGTCCCTTCCTGTCCCATAAATTACATGGGAAAGAAAATACCCCGTGAAATGGACCTGGATTCGGAGAGAGAAAAAGGAAGTTTTCCCTGTTTTTCATGGCTCGGCTTAAACTTGAAAACCATAATTATCTCTTGCTTCTCACACATGAGCTTTTATGCTTGGATAACACAAAGTATTTCACAGTACACTTGCATAACTATGGCGGAAAATATTTTTTGGATTCCATGTCGGAATTGGTGCATATGAAAATAATGGCTGTGTAGAAAAGAGACACGGTTCTCTTCTCCTCTTTCTTCGATTTCATTATTGCCATTTAGAGTAACACCATCAAAGCCAACACCGCCGCCGCCACCACACGCATACACATATTTACACCGGCACCGGTATAATTTCCAGCCACCGTAAATCATTCAGACTACTAATGGGATACCTGGTTTTGAAAGCAACTGAAACATACATCACTTCAGAATGGAATTTATATTTTCATTTTCACCTACTTGAGTGTTTTACTGCTATGTTTATTTTTGGGGTTGGGCGCTAAGAAAATTGAAATGGGTTCATTTTGAAATTGTAAGAAAATATTTAAGTGAGGAGGTATTAATGTAATGCTTCGTGTTGATTACAATTTACAATAAGTGACGTTCTTTTCTATTTTACATTCCTACAGCCACAGTGGATACATGTGCATTGAAATCGTGAGGAGGGATTCGCACATCATTGAGATTCAGATGGGACCGAAATTCAGAAGATCTGAGGACGCGGTCGCTGCATTCAACCCGAGTTTCCTGCCTTACATAACTTTAGTCTGTAAGTGGGGTTGAATTTTTTGCGTAGGCGTCGCGCCAGTATAATGGGATGGATGGATATGTGAGTAAGAAGTCTGCTTATTTATTTGTTGACAGCTCCCACACCTTCACGGAAGAGATGTCCTAGTATAGGTAGATTTGGAGTGACAGGCTTGTCAAGGAACGGTCGCTTGATATCTAATGTCTGCTCAGAAGGATTCAGCTCCATCACTGTTGGATGTAACAGACATGATACGTTACAGTTTCGCTCCGATTGCAACACAAAAGATATTGTTGCAGGTGAGGTTTAAAAAAAATTAAGCTTATTTCTTTCTTTCCTTATCTTTGTCGTTTGTAATTTGTCCCTGCTCATTAAAAAAGGCATTGGGCCGACAAGATTTTAATGAATGACGACATGACACTCAAGAGTTTTTTCTTTCTCTTTTTTTATCTTCATTTCCATCTCCTCATGTCAGAATACTCTTGTCATGGGTGGTGGAACGAGCATGGTATAAGTTACCTCATAACGACCCCATTATCGCGAACATCCTCTGGGGCAAGTCGATATTGTTTTATCTTTCGTGAGATGCCATCATTAAACTCTTTGGAGTTGAAGTCAAGAGATGCTCCTGGGAAAGCGATTCAACAGAAATTAAAAGTGTCCCCAGGGTATTTAGACGACGACGAGGAGGAGGTTGACGGTGACACTGATTTCGGAAGGGTTATACAGTTCTCAAGTGTTGCTGACTCGTGTCGGAGGGGTGTAGCACCGGGAATTGAGGGATTCTTGGCTTTCAACATTTCCTCGAATGGTGAGAACTGTGACTTTCTGACTTCATCCTGTTTTCTTTTATGCATCACTTAAGTGAATTTCAATGTTCAATTTTGACTAAAGAACTAAGCAAAAGAGTTTTGTATCATCTCGTTCTTGAGATTCCTTTCTATTTCATTTCAATCATCCCGTTTGTTGCGCTTGGTTTAAGATGTAAAAATGAAGATTTTCTTTGGAGACTCACGTCTTTTCATTTTGTCTTTACTTGATAAACAGGCCGGTGCGGTGATGTGTCGCGTGCAGCTAATCCACAAAACCAACAGAATCATCATGCCACAATGATTGCATTCTTCATTCCTCTCATCGTAAACTATCTTCTTCCATTTCCATTCCTTCGAATCATCATCCAGTGAGGAGGAAATAAATAGAAAATACTTTTCTTTACCCCGCCATAATAATGCACCGTATATACTACAAACACTGCACACGCTTCAACATTTTGTTTCTTCGATTCCATTTCGCTTGACTTTCTCACAAGAGAAGAGGATTAGATTTGATCAGATAATGCAGTTTTAGTTTTCGGAAAGAAGAAGGGGATGCACTTGACTGGAAAAGGAAGCGAACACATTACTCAATCCAGAAATTCCATTTTGGTGAGGGAAATTTGAGATCACAGGCAAGAAAACGTTGATGGTTTCCGCTCCTGGGGACACATTCTCAACTAAAAGAAGACAAACCGATATGCAGGTAATAAAATATGATACTTCAGGTGACTGAAACTATTTTTTACAGGGTAAAATGCACGAGAAAAAAATATATCTGGAAGGAAAATAAGAGAAAGAAAAAAATAATGTGAAAGTAAAAATAATCGCTTCCAGTTTTATATGTGAATTGGTTCATTTCTAGTTAAAAAAAAAGAATGAAGATAATGTCGTGAAATTGTAGCTTCCCAGATTGAATAGGTATTAATGTTAAAATGCACATTTGTTTGGAGACGCACTGGAATTGAGAATAAGTGAAATATGAGACGGTGGAAGTTAAAAAAATCTTCTACTTTTGAGAAAAACGATTTGGTGTCTATACAATCATTTCTTCTGAACACCATTTTTGGATCTGTGATAAAGGTTCTACTTTTATGCAAAAATAATAGGACTAATTCGAAGAAATTAATGAATAAATTGTAAATAATAGAAGCATAAAAGTTTTAGATGAACCTTACATAGTTAATTTATGCCTAAGTCATATACGAACGGTAAAAAAAGGATTGATATATGATCGTGGAGATATGCTAACCCTTCTAAGTTACTTGTACTGGCTTGAGAAGGTTATGATTGTTCATAGGAAACTGAGATAAGATTTAGCTCCACGGAGGAAATGGAAAGTTTTTGGTTATTTCATAACTTAATCGAGTTTTAATACACAATGAATGAAAATGAAGTCCTAGCGTTTCTTCCAAGGAAATACGGTAATAGTATTGAGAAAACGTTCATTTATGATGGCCGGGAAAAGTAAGTTTAAGAAAGCATATCACGTTTCAGTTCGCAAAAATAATCGAGGGATTGGGTAATTAAACCATGTTGTTCTAGACTTAGACGATGATAAGAAAAAGACGTAGTTTACATTATACTACATGTTTATGTACGGAAGGAACTAATTTAAACGTGCTGGAATTGAATACAAAATTCTTTTTTGCTGTTGTGCTGTACGGTGAGCTAGAATATTCAGATTTGCAATTGTGTTTGATTTTGCGATTGTAATAATAAATGTTTTCAAAATCCATACAAAATTATAAGAATGTAATTAACTTTTAAGGTTATAGATTCTAGAAATGGAATAAAACTTAAGTTATTACTATTTTTCTCTTGTTCGAGATTTTAAATACCTTTGGATAAGCCCATTTTAGGGCATCCACTAGCGCCACTGAAAAGGAGAGACATTTAAATTCACAGTTGGTCTGGAAAACGAAGGCAACATTTTCTTGCTTAAATATCAAATCATACCTGAAATATTTCCCATTTCCTTACCATTTCTAACTCAAAAGCCGTCTTTCTGGAGAGGACAGGTTTATAGTAAAGGTATAAAATTGAGAATGTTCATGGGAACGAGAAAGGAATGAGCCCACATCACTACGATATACTTACCTACGCACGTAGGTATGCATCCAACGCACTCACACACACAAGCCCATGATGTCTGTCGTTGAACGAAGCGATGAGATATCATTTTCTTTTTTTCAGTTTAGCTTCCTAGAAAATTTTCAAGTTCAAGATTCCCATCGTCATCGTCAGTCACATCCACGATCCACACACACAACTCAAACTTTTCAGACGATTGAATAGAATCTTCTTCTTGGTTTGATCTTGATCCACACATTATACACTTTCCTTCTTTCTTACCTTCCTTTTCATCTCATGACATTTCTTTATTCTTCAACGATTGCAATCACGACAGATTTCTAT
This sequence comes from Seira musarum, assembly GCA_027743895.1. Classification (NCBI taxonomy): domain Eukaryota; kingdom Metazoa; phylum Arthropoda; class Collembola; order Entomobryomorpha; family Entomobryidae; genus Seira; species Seira musarum. Next base: position 36,404 of record JAHZMX010002834.1, read on the forward strand.
TTTGATTCTGTCGAATGGATTGAAGCTTCCTTCATCTCCGGATTTTGGCTTCTTTCGTGCATCCCGGTCTTTTGCTTCATTATATTCGCGGTAAATCATCCATTTTTCATTACGCAGAAATGATCAATCCCAATCTCTGCTGCCATTGTATTAAGAGAATAATTTATCCAGAACTGAATTTTCAAGCAGAGAAGAAGACTCCAGACACGTAAGTAATCACAAATGATGTAGTGTAGTCCGCCAGGCAAACACGGAATTTATTCAAGAAAAACTCATTTTCCTGAGAAAATACTGCTTCCTTCATTTCACGTATGCTTCAAGCGATTTTCATCCCAGTAAACAATTCCATTCTCACAAATTTTCATTGCTTTTCCATTTCGGATTGAATGAAGTCAAGAATATTCATCTTCAACAACTCAAACCGTTGTTTCACTTCCTTCAACAAAATATAAAAAAACTTCCTTTGGAATCAATACACTCCTTCTTTCTTCTTGTTTCTTCCACACAAGTGCCATACCTATACACTCAACTGCACCTTTTTTTTGTTTTCTTTGATCATATCCACAAAATCAAATGTTCTCCAGTTGTCTAACAAAATCAACTTCAGTTTGCGTGTTTCTTTAATTCCATTCTCACAAATTTTCATTGCTTTTCCATTTCGGATTGAATGAAGTCAAGAATATTCATCTTCAACAACTCAAACCGTTGTTTCACTTCCTTCAACAAAATATAAAAAAGAACTTCCTTTGGAATCAATACACTTCTTCTTTCTTCATGTTTCTTCCAAACAAGTGCCATGCCTATACACTCAACTGCACCTTTTTTTGTTTTCTTTGATCATATCCACAAAATCAAATGTTCTCCAGTTGTCTAACAAAATCAACTTCAGTTTGCGTGTTTCTTTACACGTGCACCGCATCATCATGAAGTTTACGTTTTTTACAGCACAGCCCAAGTTCAAAGTGAACATTTTCTCAGAGGAAGGAAGTGAGAGCTGTATCCAATATCATCGTTTCTTCATGTCCATCGTATCAAATCTTCTCCATTTCCATTTCAACTTTTCTTTCCTTTCCATCCGATCCTTTCTTGCAGAATACAGTGATTGCGATTGTAAAGGAAAATAGTCCTCATCTCATTCTCATCCCTTGTATATTTTTTGTGTCATTGCCAAACAGACAATAAAAGTGTTCTCTGAAATACCCGTGCCATAAAAAAACACAAAGGATGCTACAACAAGAGCTTTTAATAATACGTAAAGCTCTATTACTTACTCACTTTTATTTTCTGCAAGAAGACCGGCCCAACTTAATGGATATGATTATGTGAGTGCGTAAACTTTACTCTGTTACTCCAGACGCACGCACATAGAAAAAAAAATCGTCCTTAGATTCATCTCATTTCAACACATCACTTCACTTCAAAGACAAAAATCTTGAAGTGGTGTGGTTGTGTTGTGTCCTAGTCCTAGTGATGTTGGAAAACGGTGGGGTGGGGGAACTTGTTACATCTCGGGATCTTGTTCCATTTCATGTGGTCTCCATCTCAGATTCGATATGTCCTTCATTGGCTCGTAAAAGTGTTGGAAAAAATACGACCCGTTTTCCTTCCAAGGCCAATGTAATGCAATGCGGTGCAATATATCTGAGGAAAAGTGCATATCCATACTTATTTTTTTTCATCCATATCCCCTGTCATTTGTCTTTTCTTTTTTTTCTTTCTTGTCGTGTTAATGTGATTGTGAGCGAGTGTGTGCATCTCCAATCCAGTCATTATTGTCATCGATGGGATGCAATTCTCATGCATTATAGAGCCATTCATTTTACCCGATTCTTGGATGGATTCCATGAAAATTTCATTCCCATTTTAAAAGGATGTGAAACGACACGACATGGGCTATTGATTTTCCCCTTGTTCCTTTTTCTTATCTTCTCAATTTCCATTCAATGAATTGCATTTTTACGATATTGCAGTACCACTACCACAATATACCACACTACACCAGAATGATACATTTTTTACATTTGAAATGGCCACATATTTTCTGACATCATGTCTTTAAAATGCATTAAATTTTTATGGGTACTTTGTTTTCCGTATGTTTCCTATTAAAGTCGGAGAGTGCACTAAAAATAAAATGTGGACCATCGATCGATTAGGTATCTTATTTTATTCGTCCTCCAGTTTATTTTTATGAAGTGAATTTCTCTGTAACATTTTTTTAAAAAGATGATTTTTGCTTCATTACATAATGATGTTAAGTGCGACATTTCCCCATCATTATCTTTCCATACACGTTTTAATTTTTATTGCTAATTTATGCGCATATTGTGCATTTGTGCGTGTCAACAATACAGCACAAGCACAAGCTGCTGCTACTTTCCTCCGAAAGAACTGCTACTTCTGCTGTAAAAAAGTTTAATACACAAAAAACGACATGAACTGAACTAAAGAACAGCTTCCTCCATTTCCAGGATTAGAAAGTTAATGCATGTAAAAAAATGACAAAACAAGTGTGATTCGACAAAAAAGGAAGGAAGGAAGGAGGAAACAAGTACGTGACAGATTTTGACCTTATTTTGTTGAGTGGCTTGCTTACAACACTCGGCCCAGTGAAGAATGACAATGGTGAGTATGGACATGCTTCACACTCGACTTCTTGAAGGAACATGAGCATTTTCTAAATTAAAATATGAAGATTCTCTGAAAGCAGGGACTTCACTGGCGACTTATTGACGTTTTATTTATAAAATCATGTGCCCAAGAGACCCGAGTCCATCATCATCATAATCATCATCATCACGCCAAATTTACTTCTTTTCCGCCCTTTCAACTATGAACATGTCCCTAATCGTCTTATCGCCAGTTTTCATCCGAACAAAACAACTTAATTGTACATTTCTATTAAATAATTCACGTGAAAGGGCTCATCCAATTATTTCGGAGCAAATATACCATAAATGATTTCTTTTCTTTTGATGCCAACCGATTCTGTTCGAGTGACAAAAAAACATAATGTGTCCCAAAGGAGTGTAGAGGATGGGTATGCTTACCTACCTTGTATGCATGACTTGGTTCATCTCTACTTTATGCTTTATTTATCATTTATCAACTATCGCATCATCAAAAGGAAAAGTCTTTTACTGACAAACCAAACCAGCTTTCACTTTATCAGATGAATTGAATCATATGAAATGAAATGTATTCGGCAAAGACATAAAACGTTTTATTTTTATGTCCCTTCCTTCCAAAATGGAGAAAACGCGAATGCATCAGTGAATCAATGAATTTAATAATTAATCAGGGAATCGGAAAACATGGTTCTGAAATAGAAATCGATCTGGTGAGCGGAAACTTGAGACTTTTTAGTTGCATTCCCTCCAGAGAATAAAACTTTCTAGACAAGGAATCTTGGAGACAAGTCCACAATTCAGTCATCATCATCATCATCACTACCTGAATTTCTTCGGTTTTTCTTTTTTTCCTTTCTAAAATTAGAACACGCGAATGAAGAAGAGAAACCAATTTTTAAACCACATGAATTCTTTCTGCAGAAGAAAGTACATTTTACTTTTTCTCACATGGCGCATCATCTCACATTTCACCGTTTTCATTCATTCAGCAAACTTTCAGCTGAACCGTTTATTTCCCGAAGAGTGCTCCCATAAACGTNAGTTGCATTCCCTCCAGAGAATAAAACTTTCTAGACAAGGAATCTTGGAGACAAGTCCACAATTCGTCATCATCATCATCATCACTACCTGAATTTCTTCGGTTTTTCCTTTCTAAAATTAGAACACGCGAATGAAGAAGAGAGACCAATTTTTAAACCACATGAATTCTTTCTGCAGAAGAAAAGTACATTTTACTTTTTCTCACATGGCGCATCATCTCACATTTCACCGTTTTCATTCATTCAGCAAACTTTCAGCTGAACCGTTTATTTCCCGAAGAGTGCTCCCATAAACGTCCTCTTCTTCTCCACGTAGTGTAGGTATCATGATCATTATGATTATCATCATCATCACACAACACCACCACTACCACTACCATCACAACTCTCCTTCACTCGTTTTCCTTCTTCATGCGTTTGTACTCATGAAACGGACAAGAAAACCATCAACGTTATTTCCCCTGTGTATTTTCTGTATTCTAATAATGTTTTCCTCTTCCTTTCTCTTCAACTCCAAACCAACCCATTCACATTTGCACACATTTTTACTCTGGCTTGGCTTCACTTCGCCCGGCATGGGAAATACGGAGTTGAGTTAGTGCGTCTGGAAGCAGGAGAGATACTCCTTTCCCACTCCGTACAACACATTATTTTGTTCTCATCCTTTCTCCAGAGAAATTGTGGAGTATGTAAAGTTTTGAGGCTTTTCGGTCTATTTTCAGGAGAATAATATTGAAAAAAATACAAGGACAGTGAGCCCCCAAAAACAAAATATTTTTTTCTCCACCGGACAGGTTTATTAGATGCTGGGATATATGTGAAGTTGTTGTTGTACTGCTATGCGGGCTTTAGGTACGTAGGTACATTCATTTATTTCACTTTCTTCCCTCCAAAGACTTTCATATTTCTTGCGGAAAAAAATGTAGCCTGTTTCACTTCACGCGGCAAGGAATAAATGGTGAGTACACAAATTACAAAGGAAGAAGTTGAAAGATGACAGGAATGAAAGAAGGGGTGTAAGTGGAACGAAAACGAAGTATGTAAAGTTTTGAGGCTTTTCGGTCTATTTTCAGGAGAATAATATTGAAAAAAATACAAGGACAGTGAGCCCCCAAAAACAAAATATTTTTTTCTCAGCCGGACAGGTTTATTAGACGCCGGGATATATGTGAAGTAGTTGTTGTACTGCTATGCGGACTTTAGGTACGTAGGTACATTCATTCATTTATTTCACTTTCTTCCCTCCAAAGACTTTCATATTTCTTGCGGAAAAAATGTAGCCTGTTTCACTTCACGCGGCAAGGAATAAATGGTGAGTACACAAATTACAAAGGAAGAAGTTGGAAGATGACAGGAATGAAAGAAGGGGTGTAAGTGGAACGAAAACGAATGAATGAAAAAATATTCTGGTACTAACTGGGAGCAATGAAGGAAAAAAAGAAAATTGCTATGACCTGTATGGCTTGGCAAATTGATATCATTACTTGATTTGATCTGCTTCTCTTTCCAGGACGAAATTGATTCGGTCCAACCAACTCTACTACAGCTAAATATGGTAAAAGTGAATTCCGGAGAAACCATGAAAATTGGTTTGTGTACAAAGCAATATGTCAAGAGAGATGATATGAAGGTATGGAATGAAATGAAGGGAAAACGTTTACCAAAGAAGATGAAGGGATGCGTAATGTTTTTGTACACATCCATATTTGGTTTGTGATGTGGAATATTGGCCTCGCTTGGGATCAATTTATTATGTTTTTTTGTGAGGGTACTCCCTGAGTTATTGGTGACTTATGGTGATTGATAGCCAGCTATGAACGAAGCCTTTTGAACATGCAATTCTGGATACCATGATAAAAGTCAATATGGAGTGGGAATTCAATCGCCAAGGTGGATTGGATGTATGTTTTCAGGGCCCTTTCATCTTCCCGAAGTGACGTAAGGGTATGCAATAATTTTAATGGATTGGTTAGCTTCGAATCGGGAAACATAAGGAGAGAAAAGGGAAGCCTGCTTGAGTGATCGCAAAACACTGACGTGAAGGAAGGAAGGGATAAACCCAACAATTTATTCTGACGCCTTTGTATCACATCGAACAAAGCAAAAATGTTGGCTGTTCAAGAGGATGAGGCCAGGATGTGATGTGTTCATCTTTTGGAAGAGTGACTTATGTATTGTTTCTTTTTCTATTCATTTTCAGATGCAAACAATAGATCAGTTGAGAAAATAATCATGGAAAATGATAAATGGAAGCTTAATGTTCTACTGATAATAATAGTGTCGGAAAAGTTAACTATCGACTATCCGAGTAGGCGGAAAGGGAAATGAACTGAAGGCCAAACGTTATGATTGTAATAATAAATATTTGGTAGTTAAATTTAGACGTGCGTGGGAAGACACTTTAATCTCGCCCAGTCCAGTCTAACAATGAAGTATGTGGTTGCCATTACTTATCCAGTCTTGAAAGAAAACTAACTTAAGAATACATAAAGTCAGTTTGAAAGAATTAACAAAAAAGCTAAACTGAGGAAAGTTTATGCGATGCAGTTTGGGATTGGAAGTCTACTGAAAAGTCAATCTAATCTACGCGTGGAAAACCTGAGAAATACTGATCAACAACAAAGCATTTTACACTACAATTTTATACTTTGGATCCAATAATACGTGTGCCATGCCTCTAGGCAAAGAGAAAATGAAAAGTTGTGTTATAGCTGTCTTCATTAAAGTTTCCGTAAATTGAGGTTTAATTGGACAGATGAACACCTGCAACATGCTAAAAAGCTGAAAGAAGAGGTCGTGCAATGTAATAAGAATGGCACTGGAGGGAGTGAACTAGAACAATGGCTTTTTGTCCGAAACTTGTCACATTTCGTTTAAAGAGGGAGTCATAAGAAAAAAACTTTCCCTTAAAAGTTTTTACTTTCTTTCCTTCCTTTTAAGTGGAAGTGGGAGCGTGACGTAAAATTCCTGAGAAAATGGTTTTTCCCCAGTAGCACTTTCCATTGTTCTTTGTTCTATTTATTCTTGACTGGCCTGGTCTTCTAGGTCCACCACAGGAGAAAGGTGAGTTCAGCTCACCTACCGTAAAACATTTTCTCAGAAGAAGAGGAAAAGGATGAAAACCAGCTCAATTTTAATAATGCAATCAACGGCTCACTGCTCTCATACATGGCATGGCATAACATAAATACATAACCCATGTAAGAAAAAAAAACTTTTCTCCGACATTCTCTGAAAAGGGGAAGATAATAATAATAGCAATAAAAAGTGGCAGAAAAAAGGTATCGTCTGAGAATAGGTGAATGAATGAAGAGACAAGACCATCCACACCAAGTGACTTTCGCCGTGGGAGAGCGGACTTTATTCTCCGAAAATGTGATAATAATAAAGTGGATGGATGGATAGGTAGATGAATGCATGGTTGTTCCGTCCCTTTTTAGTTTTATGAATATCTATGACCGTGCTCAAGAAGAGGATAATTTTTTTAAAGGTATGCCGACTTGCATCTCTTGCGGCACTCACTCACTCAAACATACCTACATTGAATAACTCTTTCCGGAAGTTGGGAGCGATATGGTCACATTTAAATGGTGAAAGGGAGAAGTGACAGATCTAGCAAAATTTATTTGGACGTTGGGAAATTTATGAGGACCGACCGCTCCTTTCTTCGTCCTCTTCTCTTGTCTTCTTCAGGAGAGCATAAAAAAGGAAGAAGAATAACTCACAAGAAGAGAAAGAAAGGAAAAGGCCATTGGATACCTACTTTTCCCTGAGAAGAAAAGGGAAAGGAAGTCATTTCTATTCATGATGGAACTTCTAATGGGACCCGGTTCCGTTCTAAGTTTTACTTCCTTTTCCATTCATTCCAACCGTATACAAAATGTTCATTGTTCACAACTTCATATTTTTAAAAGTTCACTTCATCATTGCCTTCGTGCCATTTTCATCCTGAAATCATAATATAATGCATACGCACCTTTTTTACTTCGGCCATTTTTTTGCATGTTGCTCTTTTACTTCTTTAAGGCACGCACTAAAAATATTCAAAGTAGAAAGTGGAGGTGACTTCACCGAGGCGGAACATGGTTTATTGGAATTCCTCTCCTCATAATAATATTATCCACGTTCTTCCCTCCTCCTTCTTCTTTCCGGATTTGCAGAAACAAGCTGAGGATTTTCTCTAAAAATAAGTATGCAAAGCATGCATACAATTTAAAAAAAGGAAATGATGACACTGCTTTAGGATAACAGACATAAATGCTGTGAAAGTTGTAGTTTAGTTTAGAAATAAATTCTTATTTTCCGAGAACACCACACCTTACACTTTGGAAGAGTCAAGTCAGAAAAAAAGGAGATCAAGAGTATGGTCTGGCTGAAGAATTTATGATGTCTTGCAAAACGTTTATAAAAAATCCATTTCCCCTGCTGGCTTTCCCATACTTTCACTTTGTGAGTGATATCACAATACTTTCATTTTCATCGCTTCCTGATCCTCTGTCTCCTCGGGGCTTTTTTTCCTTCAAACTGTGAGTTTAATATTGCAAATGTGAAAGGAGAATGAAAAGGATGGAGGTGAACAGGTTGACATGAACTATAAAAAGGTGTTTGTATGTGTGTGTGTGTTTCTGTGGACTTATGTCTTTTCTTTGCAAAAAAAAGAGATATTAAGATTGTTCGCTTCCAAACGAAAATTGTTTTTCGTTCTCGTTTACATTCATGCTGATTCTTCCAGGAAAAACGAAAACAACAGAAACATATTTTGAGAAAAACAAAGTTGAAAGTTGGGAAGGGAAGATTTATGGAGACGAGAAAAGCGTTTTTATTTTTTTCGCATTTAAAAAAAGTAAAAGTGAGCAACCCAGGAACTCGCTTTGCATTCCAAAAGAGTAAAGAAAGAAATTATTATAGCTTTCCTTCACTCCCCAAACTCCTGCCATTTTTCACTTGGTCATCATTCCATGCAATATGACACGAATCCTTTACCAAAAGAACATGAGGAGAACAATTGGAACTCGTCACTTCACAAATTGCCATTTCTATTCGAATGGATTTTTCCATTATGTCAAAGGGATGAAGTCCATTTTTCTCTTTGGTTTCTCACTTTCTTCATGATCTATGTAATATCCTCCACCCTTCATCATTTTTCCCCCATTTGAAAAAAAGTAAAAAGAGAAAAAAAACTTCAGAACTGTCGAAATGATTTTGATTTCCCCCATCATATTTTTCGGTTACACATTGAAAATTTGTGCCATGTCCGTAAAGAAAATCATACGAACATGATGGACGAGAGGGGCGATCAGAGGGGACGTTTAGATTGGACTGCTTTCTAAAGCAGCAAAAAAAGTTTGAGGTGGAGTCATCTACAGAATTATTATTATTTTTTATAAATTCACCCGTCCAGTTCGGATCAATATCATTTTAAGAACAAAAAGTTTCAGTCGTTTTTTCCAAGATGGACAATTCCAAGTAGAAGAAATCGGACATCTTATGAAAATGAAAGGGAAACTGAAAAGAAATAGGTAAGCATATTCATTTAAGTATAGTCGCTATTAATGGAGAAAACAGGTCTGTCGTCGCTGCGAAATGAAACGTGTACTGTTTACCAACTTGAATAAGCGGTTTAAAGAATAATTTACTTGGGGCGATTGCGGCTGATTTTATTGTGACTAACAAATCTTATTTGTTTTTGAGTAAAAGTATTGGATCTCATGGTTGATAATGAATAAAACTTTATTCTATGGTGTCTCTAGCTTTCGGTTAATAACTATAACCTTCATCAGGAGTAAAGTTTAATAAAGCAGCAAAAAAAGTTTGAGGTGGAGTCATCTACAGAATTATTATTATTTTTTATAAATTCACCCGTCCAGTTCGGATCAATATCATTTTAAGAACAAAAAGTTTCAGTCGTTTTCTCCAAGATGGATAATTCCAAGTCGAAGAAATCGGACATTTTTTGAAAATGAAAGGAAGACTGAAAAGAAATAGGTAAGCATATTCATTTAAGTAATAGTCGCTATTAATGGAGAAAACAGGTCTGTCGTCGCTGCGAAATGAAACGTGTACAGTTTACCAACTTTAATAATCGGTTTAACGAATAATTTACCCGAGGAAATTTTACTCTGACTAATAAATCTTATTTGCGTCGAACGAAAATTATTTTTCTTGATATTTAATTTTCTTTTTAAACTTGTACTCTTTGCTTCTGCTTCATGATCTCGTATTCAAAAAATGCTTGATTGTCTGTTCCAAACGTATATAAATAATCTATTGTGGTAAGAATGAAATGCAAAACGTGGAGAAATAACTAATGTACTTTTATTACCAATCCGTTTGTTTAAAGTTTAGAGGTTGGCATTTATAATTCAAGCAACCACTATGATTGCCAAAAATATTATGATGCTTTAATATTTCCCGGGCACGATTACAAGTATTTAGGTGCAATACTGCAGCAGTGGATTTTGGAACCGAAGAAACATCCCCAGATTCTTTTCTTCACAATCCATTCATACAGCTTTTGTATGTAATCTTTCAAGCAGAGGACTAGCTGGAATTTCTTAAAAGAAAAATGAATTGAGATTGGGATTGTGACCGTAAAAACACTTTCGTATGAGAAGAGTGAAATGAAATGACAGGGGATTCAATGACGGATTACGCCTTCTTTTCCTGTGTGGTTCCGATGTTTAAGGTAGAGAGAAGGATGAAAAAAGTGACGAGAATAAAATTTGTAATCTATTGGGATGAAATCGATGCGGATGTGTGGAACTTTTTTTTTGCGGTGGTAGCTGGCCTGCCTGACGTTGCGGCATTTTTCCTTCTGAATGACCAAACACGAAAATCTCCAAAGTTTCTAAAGAGCTCTATTCCTCGCTGTCCGAGTCCACTGGGAGTGAAGGTGAAAATATATTTTGGCTTGTGGACGTGTATACTCATGTACGTACCTACGTGGTCTCCACTTTTTCTTTCGGTAGAACGAACCCGTAAAACAAGATGGAGCAAAGAAAATCCATTTGGAATAAATGTCTTTGGCAAAAAATAGGAAACATGTACACAATTTAAACAAATAGAAAAATTGAATTTGCATTAGCGTCTGCCATACTCTCCGAAAAGTCCAATGGCACACAAAATTTATGGCTGTTTTCAGGAGTTTTTTACAAGCAAAAAATAATAATTATCGTCATTATTTCTCATGCTACTTTGTAGAAACTACAAACAAGTTAAATTCAATGATACACCCTTTTGGCTTTGAAACGTGATTAGATTTTAGGTACATATATTTTACTTTAAAAAACCGGAAGTTTCCACCAAAAAAAGAAATTATTTTTCAGTTTGAAAGCAATACGCAGGTAAGATGTGAAAATATAAAGTAAAAGTTTTTTCAACGAAACCCATTCATAAAATTAATGTCAAAATGTGAAAAGGAAAGTTACACAATAAATACCAATGAAAATGGTAGGAGCAATAAAACTATAAGTTTTTAATCTTTTCTTTCTCTTAGGTCTACCGGCTCGTGCTTCGCTATGCCACATTACAAAGTTTTAAATTTTTTTAGGTAAGTAAAATATAACACCTTTTCTTAGAAAAGTGTTAAAATGAAAACGTGCTTTTTGTTTTGAAAGTAAACTATCCTCGTAACAAGTTCAACGCGTAGTAGAAATTTTACCTCTCTCTACCTTGAAGTTATACCATATATTTTCATGTGGAAAGGTGGTGGTCAATGTTCGTTGGAATGAAATTCAACTGAAGATTGGGCAGTCTTCGTAGAAGATATAGTACCTCGTGTTCTTCATATCTGTCCAAACTCACAGCTCGATCCATGACCGTTAAATTCTTTAAATTGGGCAAATTGTCGGCAATGCACTTCAAACACCAATGCGGGCCTAGTTCCTGAAGAAAAAAAATATATATTTCTTCTGGAAATTGCTCTTTTTTTTACTTTTTTTGGAAAACGAATGGAAATGAAGATTACGTGACGTATTTTAGATTGCATGTGAGGTACATAATGTACTTCCATACATAAAGATAACTTTATAATCTTGCCAAAAAAGTTCTTCATTTATATATTTTCTCTCTTTTCAAAATGACATAGGAAAGTGCACTTTGTTCAGGTAATAATGCATTAGAGAGAAAATATGGCTGGAAGATGGATAGAATTGAATAGCCAAGTTCTTTTTTTTTTCTTTTTTTTCAAGAAAAGTTTTTTTTTCTTCAAAAGAGGGGAATTGAAAGATTCTGAAAGGTTCATAGATTTTCATTTAGAAAATTGACTTACATTATGGCAAGTTAGTTTCAATGAGTGAAGTTTCGTCAGCTCATGGATTCCCAAATGAAGGGAGAAGTTTGTCAAAGGAAAATGCGATCCTTCCTCCGATTCAATGCTTAGCTCTTCCAGATCTGGGAATATGATAAAAAGAGAAAAAAAAGGTGGACAAATATTAATACAAATTTCTTTTTGGAACAAATACGAAGGGGGAATGGATAAAAAGACGGTTGGCAATCGTGAGAATTATTGCCATTTCACCCCAACTTTTCTTTCTTTGAGATGTGATGTCTTGTACACAATAAGTTGTGCGAGAAGACGATTTATCTTGTATTCCCTCAAGTATATCATCACATCACGACGACATGGTTCTTTCACTTTGGCGTACTTACCTGTGAGCTTCCCAATACTTGGGTATTGTCGAACATTGTCCACGCAAGGTTTCCCCTCGTTAACCCCGATAGGCAGGCAGCAGCCACAAGAGAGCATGTTCTCGACTTTCGTCATCTTCGATAGTTCCGCCATCGGGATACCCGTGAGTCCTGAATCTGTCAATCCGAAGTAGCTCGTGACACGCAAAGTTTTAAGATTTGGCATACCCTCTATGAGCATGCCAAGGATTTTGTCGTTGATCTGCCTGATCATGAAATTTTCTACGTTGGGGAAAGCATAAATGAAATGCTTCACGGTTTCGAAACGAGTCTTTGCTGTGATCACTGGAGAAATTCCCAAATTTGCTGCCAAGTACTTCACATGACCATTCGATTTAGGGTACTTCAATGTGATTGCAGAGGGATCACAGTTATTTAGTTGGATTTTTAGCAAACTCTCACAATTCCCTGATACCGTATCAAGCCAAATTGGACCCATCCAGTGCGTCAATCGTAAATGTATAAGATGAGGCATTGTGGTTCGCACCCGGAATACCAGATTTCCATGGGATGGGCCTGATATATTGATAAACTGAATTGTTTGGGAGATTGTCTCCAGAAAAGCGTCAAATGTCTCCCGCTCTACATCCTCGTGGATTTGGAATTCCACAGTTTTTGGGTGGAATTTTTTGGAAGAAAGCACTTTCAAGTCGCGATCTAAGAGGAGGCTAACAGCCAAAAATTGGAGATTATCAAGAGGAGCTTTCTCAAATAAATCGTGTCTCAGTGGAAAAGACCATTTTTTGAGGTTTAGGTTCTTCAAATTTGGTGACGCTCTGATAAGTTGGTCCAGTAAAATTGGTTCGTTTTTCTTCCAATTTAGTTCTGAGGAGAGAATGATGGATTCCAATTTGGGAAGATGTAATTCCAAAGGAACATTATTGTTTGCTTCATCATAATCCTCAATTAAAATGTGCACGTCAGGTACTCTCAATCCTGACTTTCTTGCACCAACTGCGGTTTCAGTATTTTCCTCGATCTTCCTCGGATTCGTTGAATAAATTTAGCGAGAGTTGCTTTGTGTTTTGAAGATAACGAAGACAAGGTTGAAACTGTTTAACGCTGTGACCTTCCAAATTCAAGACGAGGTAAATTATTGAGTGTCCCAACTGCTTAAAAAATCTTTTTGGTTGGGGTACATCCATATCGAGAATGTTGAGGAAGATTCTGCCAATGGGTATGTCAATGCTTCTGCTCATCACTCTTGTATAATACTCAAGACCACGCTGAAGTATAATCACGCCTTCCATTTTCTCACGGAGGACTTCCGATGCATATCCACACCATCGTTTAATTCACCAACCGCATTTTTAGTAACTCATTGACGGTCAAAAAACTAAAAATGTGCTTGATTATCTAAAATTCCAAATAAAATTTTACAAATGACATGCTTGAACTTAAAATTGTTTACGTTTAAGTTTTGAAGCTTACGGGTGCCTCCTCAAATAGATTTGAATCATTCGCCCATTGGATTATGGAAGTTAATGATTTGGCAGAATTATTGCGAGTCATGCTCACTTTTTCGTGTTCTACCAAACCAGTACAACTGCATTTTGTGCTTGGGGCAATCACAGACACCTCCGTTGAAGGGTCACTTGTCTTATGAAACGGCCTGGATTTCCGACCTCCAGGGCCACAGCACAGCATGATTGATGATTTTGAATTAGAATCCGATTTCTTTGTTTAGAAAGGAATTTTTTGAAAAAGTTATATAATTCATGACTTTGTACTTGAGAACTTCGAGTATAAGAACCACGCGTAATATTGATAATGAATTTGTTGATCACTCCTGATCACATTAAATTGGAATGTTTGTAGTCCCATGCTTTTTATCCGTCGAGTTATCAAAAAAATGGCGTTTTTAGATAGAAAGAATGGTATGAATCGATTGATCGCAATCGGCAACTTTGGCTTCAAAAGCTAATCATTTATTGATGGATACGTTCACGAGCTTGAACTGACATTCCGAGTATATTTTTATCAGAATCAAAAAATGAAAGATGAATTTCGCTGGTCGAATGCATTCGCATGATTTTTTTACACACGTTTATGTATCTCATCTCACCAAAGATTGTTATCTTTCATGCCAATGAAGCGATCAAGGTACCGACATTGCTCCCAAAAAATCTTTTCACTCACATGCACAACAGATGACATGATATGTCANTGAATTTCGCTGGTCGAATGCATTCGCATGATTTTTTTACACACGTTTATGTATCTCATCTCACCAAAGATTGTTATCTTTCATGCCAATGAAGCGATCAAGGTACCGACATTGCTCCCACAAAAATCTTTTCACTCACATGCACAACAGATGACATGATATGTCAAATTTGAGTGAAGCCAAGTCGAAATTGAGTGCTTTATTAAGCGATCACTTCAGGCTAGACAAAGTCAGTTAATAACAAAGATGATTATGATTATTACATAAATGTGACTCATTCAAATTCTCAAGGCTTATTTTATATTTTTTTTCGTATCTGGAAAGGTATTAGAAAAGTTCCCGCAGCTAATTTTGATTGATTTTTTATATAAATAATTTTCTAAAGGTGCAATGCCCCAGGATTCGAAAGAAGGATTCCGATTGTAATTTCAAACGTAACAAATGGCGCAAGTCGTATTTTAAGAATGAAGTGATTACGGCTGACAATTACTGACTACTACTGACTGGCCAATAACCAATACTCAACCTTCAACAAAGAAAATCAATTGCTATTGGCATTGTATTGCATTGTCACGAAACAGAAAAGAGTTTATCCGAAAGCATTTCATTTTGACTCACTAAAAAAATGTACAACGCAAGTCAGGTTAAGCTACCTAGTGGAAAGAATGAACTTGGCAATAGGGCTAAATTGAAGGTTTTTGTTATAATGCGGATGGCATTATAAGGTGGAATAACGAACTGTCACGCACGCACATACACAATAATTACCTTCATTGGGATTTATTGAAATGGACAGGAAATGTCTCTATTTGTATGACTAGAAGCAGGAGCTGTTTTTTTTTTTGCAAAAAATTTTAACGGCACATGCTAACGTAGCAGAAGTAGCTGTAGCTTTAATATTGTGAACCTCTATAATTGAATGCGATTGCAATTGTCGAGGAGGAAAATGTAATAACAGAAGTTACTAAAGGTGCAGCAGCAAGCAACCTCAACGGCACCTTCCAGACTCTACATTTGCTGATGTAGGTGTAGTAGTAAAAACGCTTCCCAGGCTTAGTTAGTGGAGTGGAGAAAGTAGCGAAGGGGAACGACACTACAACTACAACGACAACGAGCCCTTGTTAGTCTGGAGGAGGTGAGTGAGTATAAGTACTTGGCTAGGTGGAAATTACTCCAAACTCGTATCTGAAATCTGGAAACGTCATCGTAAATACGGGTGTGAAAATGGAGGTAGCAAAGCGTTGCCGCAGGTTTTTCTCTTTGCAGATCTTAATGAGCTCGCACAAAGTTTTATTTAAACTCACTCAGAAAATGTGCGTGAGTAATAAAGTTTTCTGCCACTTAAGTCGTCAGAAAACCTATGTTTTTCGAATGACTTTTGCACGAGTTTTATATCTAAATTACATAATAACAAACGATGATATGATAAACATGTCGTAGTCTTAGGTTTAGCTGTTCAATA
Source organism: Seira musarum (assembly GCA_027743895.1). Taxonomy (NCBI): domain Eukaryota; kingdom Metazoa; phylum Arthropoda; class Collembola; order Entomobryomorpha; family Entomobryidae; genus Seira; species Seira musarum. The sequence continues at coordinate 52,391 of JAHZMX010002834.1, forward strand.
AAAAAATCCAGATAAGTTAAAGTTAAGTATAGTGCTTTGAAAAAGTTAATTCTATTTTGCGTTTCATCTGAAAAAAAAATTCTAGGGAATACATTAACAAAGAAGTGAAGTTGAACTGTATAAATAGGTTTTCAAAGAATCCGTAGTCGCAAATCAAAATGACTTATGTAATACTGCTGAGCATCAGATTTTAGACTTGATTTGGCCATCGAGTTTTTGTCAAGACAAGTCATCCTTCGTTTTCGTATGAATTGGAGGTATACTGGTGCTCGGCGGTGCAGTAGGGACTGCTTCAACTACGCCGTTCGAAATTACAGTATGGTGGAGGTTGTTCGTAATAGTTGTTTGGTGGGTTCACATTCGCGTATTGCTGTCGTGGATAAGGTGAGGGTGTTGTCGAAGTTTGGCCTTGTCCATTAGCATGACTCACTGGATATGTTGGTTGTTGATAACTAGCGTAAGTGTAATTGTAATTTCTAACACTTGGAATTAATAGTACTCGGGTTCTGCGTTGATGAATATTGATATTGATGTTGTCGGGGCTGCTGTGGTACAATTGGCGCGGCCACTGCGACTGATAAGCCAGAAAATGACGTGTTTAGATTTATGATTACGTGACCTCTAAAGCTCAATGACAACGTTGATTTAAGGTAATTTTTGTTTGTGTTTTGCATTATTCCTCACCAATTTGAGTTTTATGTACCCTTTTTCGCCTTCCTCTGAAACAGCACCAGGCACAACAGAAGCAGAGAAGAATTGGGATTCCAAAAAATGCGATCACGACTGATATAACAATCGCTGCTATTTCTCCGTCACTTTTTTAAGAAGACAATTTGTGAATTTATGAATTTATTCTGTTAAAATGTTCTCCTTTTTCTTATACATACCTCAATCCTCCGTCCTCTTGACAGATCCATCCACAATCGTCCTCCTTGCTGTCATCGTCAAATTGGCGCGGCCACTGCGACTGATAAGCCAGACAATGACGTGTGTAGACTTATGATTATGTGACCTCTAAAGCTCAATGACAACGTTGATTTAAGGTAATTTTTGTTTGTGTTTTGCATTGTTCCTCACCAATTTGAGTTTTATGTACCCTTTTTCGTCTTCCTCTGAAACAGCACCAGGCGCAACAGAAGCAGAGAAGGATTGGGATTCCAAAAAATGCGATCACGACTGATATAACAATCGCCGCAATTTCACCGTCACTTTTTTAAGAAGACAATTTGTGAATTTAAAATTTATTCTGTTAAAGAGTTCTCCTTTTTCTTATACATACCTCAATCCTCCGTCCTCTTGACAGATCCATCCACAATCGTCCTCCTTGCTGTCATCGTCATGATCATCATCGTCACCAAATATTCCACTATCCTTTACTTTCGAATTTACCCTAAAAGCGGATGCAAACGAGGACAGGTAAAAACTAACGAACCACAGAAATAATATGAAGCTCTGCTTTTTCTTTCCCATTTTGATTAACTCAGATCAGTCCTGTTATATCTCGACAAAAACTGAAGTGTCAGTGCCACCGCTTTTTTAAAGAACGTGTGGAAAAAGCTATACGCATAGAAAAAAAGTTAACCGTCATCACACAAAACCTTATTTACAATTTACTCATCTATTCTTCATGGACAGAAGTTGTAGAATGAATAGGAAAAACTGATAAGCTAACATAATATGAATTTATACTTCAGCTTTGAATCATTTAGTGTGTACGTGCATAAACCAAATAATATTTTATCCTATCGGAGCGTTAGGCTTATCAGTGAGTATCAGTTAATCTTACACTTGTAAATATTAGTTATCTCTGTGTATTGTTAGATGCCTTCTTCGTTTCGTAATATGTTTTGACTAAGGTGTTCAGAACTCACAATACAAATATTTCAAGTATTAACAGTAAACACATCACTTTATTCACTTAAATATTATTTGAAATTACACTGATTACACTCATTCCATTAGAATTTCAAAGTTGAACAGGTTGAACAGTTAGCACTTATGTATGTAACGGTTAAAGTAAAAGCAAATTATACAATTGTTATGATGCACAAGGTTTTGGAGTAGACGATTTGTTCTTGGTTAGTTCCTTCAACATGCCAGAAGTTAAATCACACGTTGACTTAGATCCCCAACCAAATTTCCAGGATTTCTTGCGTAGCAGACATTGCTTTATGCTGGGTGCTCCATAACACCAGAATAGACCTAAAGAAATCAACGCACATGTAAATCATAATACTTTTCACTTTTATTGAATAGATTATGAAGTTTGAAACTTACCAATAATGCATGAAACAATAACTGCCAACATAAATGCACACATTGCGTCTGTCAGCCAATCCGGGCTATTTGAAAAGAAAAAAAGATTTTTAAAAGAGACTTAATAATATAAATAATCATAATATAACTTCGTTCTTACCAAACATTGGGGTCATCTGCATTTGAATATGGTGGTCCACCACTCGGAGCCGGAGCATCACCTCCTCCTCCATCGTCACCAGAACCAGAACCCGATCCCCTTTTTGAGTCATCATCACCCTTTTTGCCAGAGTCACCATCTCCTTTCCCGCCAGCGTCACCTCCACCTCCAGGCTTACAATCTCCATCTCCAAAATCCACCTTCCTATTTACTGTTTCCGGACTTGCAGCTGCAGCCCCTCTTTCCGCTCCTGGGTGAGGGTAGCCACAATATCGACATACATTATATCTTCTCCTCAAACC